>JAACNH010000745.1:0-15436 GCA_019447015.1 Hymenochirus boettgeri
TTTAATTATCTATAAATGGAGATATCCCACCTCTATATTATTATAATGTAATTATCTATAAATGGGGATATCCCACCCACCTCCATATTATTATAATTTAATTACCTATAAATGGGGATATCCCAGCCACCTCCATATTATTATAATGTAATTACCTATAAATGGAGATATCCCACCCACCTCCATATTATTATTATGTAATTACATATTAATGGAGATTCCCTCCCTCCTCCATATTATTATAATGTAATAATCTATAATATCCAAACCACCTCCATATTATTATAATGTAATTACCTATAAATGGGGATATCCCCCCCACCTCCATATTATTATAATGTAATTACCTATAAACGGGGATATCCCACCCAACCCAACATCCATTCAATTTTATGATGTATTATCTATAAATGGATATATCCCCCCCACCATCCAAATCATTATATGTTATTATCTATAAATTGGGATATCCCCTCTCAAAACCCCTCTACTCCATATAATTATAATGTAATTAATCTTCTAATGAATGATCCCACCCACCCTCCATAGTATTAAATTATTTATCTATAAATAGAGATATCCCACTCACCTCCATATCATTATAATGTAATTATCTATAAATGGGATATCCCACCCACCTCCATATCATTAATAGAATGTCATATCTATAAATTGAATACCCCACCCACGCTCCATATCATTATAATGTAATTATCATAAATCGAGAAACCCTACCCATCCTCCCATAGTATTTATAATGATATCTATTAATGGAATATCACACCCCACCTCCATATATTATAATGTAATTACTATAAATGGAGCAAATCCCATCCCCCCACTCCCATATTTGTATAATGTAATTATCTATAAATGACGATACCCCCACCCATCTCCATATTATACTAATGTAAGTTACCTACAAATGGAGATATCTCCACCACACCTCCATATTATTATATATGTAATTCTTATGTGTGATGGAATATCCGCCCATCCTCCATATCATTAGAATGTAAGTTTTCATAAATGGAGAATAGACCCCTCAACCCCACCTCCAATTTATTCTAATGTTAACTTACCTATAACGAATGGGGATATCCATCACCCCATCCTCCATATTATTATAATGTTAATTACCTCTAATGGGAAATCCCTCCCCTACCTCCTATATTATAAATGTAATTATCTATAACTGGGGAATACCCGCCAACACCATATTATATAATGTAATTACATATACATGGGGAGATCCCACCCAACCGTTCCACATTATTATAATTTAATTACCTGTAAATGGGAATATCCCATCCCACCCCTCCATATATTTAATGTAATTACCTATAACTGGGAATTCCCACCTACCTCCTATTATTATTAATGTTTATCTATAAATGGGAATACCCGCAACCCTCCATATTATTATAATGGTAATTCCTATAAATGGGGATATCCCACCCACCCTCACATTTTATAATGAATTATCATATAAAATGGAGATCCCCACCCACCAAGCCTTTATTAGAATGTGTAATTAATCTAATGAATGGAGTCAATATCGCCACCTACCCTCCATATTATTATAATTTATTTTATCTATAAATGGGGAAATCCCATCTACAGTCCATATTTCTTTGAATGTAATATCTATAAATGGGGATTTTCCAACCCACCTACATATTTATATAATTTTAAAAATTATAACCTATAACATGGAGATAGTCCCTGGACCATCTATATTATTATTAATGTAATTATCTATAGAATGGGTCAATCCCCAATCTCGCACCCAACTCCTTCATTATATATAATCTAATTACCATATTAATTTCGGGAGTCCCAGCCACCTCCTATTAAATTATAATGTAATTACTCTAATTGGGGATAATCCCACCCACCTCCATATTAATATTATGTATTACATATTAATTGAGATTCCCTTCCCACCTCCAACTAATTATTATATAATGTAATTATTATAAATAATCTCAACCACCTCCTATTATATATGTATTACCTATAAATGGGATATCCCCCCCCACTTCTAAAAAAAAATTTAGTATATTGTAATACCTATAAACGGGGATATTCCCAACACAATCCCCCACCTCCTAAGCATTTAATGTAATTATCTATAATATGATAGTCCCCTCACCTCCATATCATTATATGTAATTATCTATATATGGGATATCCTTCACCCCACACTCCACATACTCATTATATGTTATTATCGCTCAATGGGATATCCCCTCTACCTTCCTATTATTATAAATGGTCATTATCTATCACAATGGAATTCTCCCCCACCTCCATATTATTATATTTATTATCTATCAATGGGATATCCCACCACCCTCCACGAATCATTATAATGTAATTATCTATACATGGAGTATATCCGATACCCACCTCCATATCATTATCAAATGTAATTAACATATAAATGGATGTACCCCCCCACCGTTCCAAACCATTATCATGTACTTATCTATAAACTAGCGAGAAAACCCCACCCGCATCCATATTATTATAATGTATTCTCATTCATTAATCCGGATATCCCACCACCCCATATAACTATAAAAAATGTATTTCTCTAAAATGGAGACATCCCATCCACCTCCATATTATTATAATGTAATTAGTCTATAAATAGAAGATACCTCCACCCCCCCCACCTCCATATTATTATATGTATTACCTACTAAATGGAATATTTCCACCCCCCTTCCCATTATTATATGTAATTATCTATATGCGAATATCCTGCCTCACCTTCCATAACATTATAAATGTAATATGTCTATCAAATGTGGTACCCCTAAGCATACCGACCCCACCCACCTCGCTGTATTATCTATCATAATGTAATGTACCTATAAGAGGGGATTCCACCCACCCTAACCATTTATTATATGTAAATTCCACCTAAAATGCGGGGAGATTCCTCCCACCCCTCCATATTATTATAATGTAATTATCTATAATGGGAATATCCCGCCAACCTCCATATTATTAGAATTGTATTACATATAAATGGGGATATCCCAATCCCCCACCCCTTCCATATACTTTCTATTTATGATTACCTGTAAATTGGACTTCTCCCACCCACCTCCTATAGTAATATCAATGGTATTATCTATAAATGGGAATATCCCACCATCCACATTAATTAGTAATGTTAATTACCTATAAATGTGGGACGATCCACCCACACTCCATATTATTATATGTAATTATCTAGAATGGAGATAAACCCCACCCACCCACCTCCAACTCCTTATAATGTAACTTATCTTAAATCGAGAACCCACCCACCTCCATATTATTATAATGTAATTATCTATTAAGGGAGGATACCCCCACCTCCAGATTATTATCAATTGTAATTATTCTATAAAATGGAGACATCCCAACCCCCACCTTCCATATTTCTATATGTGATTATCTAATACAACATGGCAGCTATTTCCCATCCGCACCTCCATTCATTATAATATATTTCTATTCAAATGGACATACCTCACACCCAGCCTCCACTAGTAGTATAAATGTAATTATCTATAAAATGAAGAGTACCCCAATCCACCTCCATACATTTAATTTTATTCTTATAATTGGGGATTCCCACCTACCACGTCCATATTATTATAATGTAATTAATTCTATAAATGGACATTATCTCCACCCACCCCTACCATATTATTTATAATTTCAACATTACCTATAAATGGAGATATCCCACCCGACCTCCATCTTTATTATAGATGTAATTATCTCTTAAATGGTTCATACAACCCCACCACCTTTAAATTATTTATAATTAAATTACATGATGGAGATAATCAATACGCTCGTCCCTATACGACCTTCATATTGTTTATAAGATTTAATTATATCAAATGAGGGAATCGCCATCTACCTCCATATTATTAGAATGTAATTATCTATAAATGGGGGATTTTCCCACCCACCCTTACATCTATTATAATTTAAGTATCTATAATGGCGACTAGTCCAACCTCTAGTGATTATTATAATGTAATTATCCATAGTAAATGGGGATGTATCCCACCCCTCATTTGTTATTAAATTTTAATTCACCTATAACTGGGATATGTCCCAGCCAACCTCCATATTATTATAATGTACTTACCTATAAATGGGGATATAAAATCCATCCCCCTCCATATTAGATTTTTAATTTATCTATTAATAGGAGATTAACCCTACCCCGCTTCCATTAGTATTATAAATTTAATATTTCTATAATAATCCAAAAACACCCTCCATTTATTATAATGTAATTACCTAAAATGCGGGATATCCCCCCCCCACCTCCATATTATTTAATAAGTAATTACCTATAAAACGGGGATTCCCACCTCACCCCTCATATCATTATAATGTAAATTATCTATAAATGGGATATCCCATCCCACCCCAAATCATTACTAATCTGTTTTATCTATTACATCCTATAAATTGGGAATTCCCATCTACCCCCATAACCTCCATAATTATCTATAGATTAATTATCTATAAATGGAAGTATCCCACCCACCTCCATATTATTATAATTTATTTATCTATAAATGGAGATATCCCACCCACCTCCTATGATTTAATAGTAATTACCTATCATAATTGAGGGATATCCCCCACCTCCATATTATTTTTATAATACATGTATTATGTAGATTCACTATCCATCCTTTCCACCTCCATATTATTATAATGTTCTATACTCTATTAAATTATCCCACAACCACCTCCATATTATTATAAATGTAATTACCTACCTTCATACGGGGATAATCCCACCCCATCCCTTCCTATCCATTAGAATAGGTAATTATCTATAAAGAGAGATACTCTCACTCCCCCTTCCATATCATTATATATAGTAATTATCTAAGAAATGGGATATCCCACCCCCTCCATATACATTAAATGGTTAAATATCATCTCTAAATGGGATATCCCCTCTATCCACGTCGAGGTATCCCCAACATATTTATTTAATGTAATAATCAATAAGTTGGAATGTTATCAGCTCACCCACCTTACCATATTATTATAATTTATTTTTATCTATAAATGGAGATATCCCACCACCTCCAATCTTATAATTGTAATTAATCTACGATGGAGATTATCCCAAGCCCCCCCTTCCATATAGTATAATGTAATTATCACTATAAATAGAGATACCCCACCCCCCACCCACTCCAAATCATTATATGTATTATACTATAAATCGAGAAAACCACCACCACCACCCTAATTATTAATAATGTAATTATCTATTATGGAGATATCCCCCACCCTCCATATTATTTAATGTAATTATCTATAAATGGAGATACCCCACCCACCTTTATATTATTATAATGTAATTATCTATGAATGAGATATCCCACCTACCTCCATTTTATTATAATTTAATTATCTATAAATGGTCAGAAATTTCCCATCTACCTCTATTATAGAGGTAATTAGCTATAACTTGTCGAATTTCCACCACCTACATACTTATCAATACATTTAGTTCTCTATAAATGGAGATAATCCCCACCTCTATAATTTTATAATGTAATTATCTATAAATGAAGATACCATACCCCACCCACCTCCATATCATTATAATGTTCTTATCTATAGTTGGGATTCCCCCTACCTCCATAACTTAATATAATGTAATTATCTATGAATGGAGATATCCCACCTACTTACCACTCCAATATTAGTATAATTTAATACATATTCATGGAGATATTCCCTCCCACCTCCATATTATTATAATTTATTATCTATAAATCCCAACCACCGCTCCATATTATTCTATGTAATTACCTATAAATGGGGATAATCCCCCACACCTCCATATTAGTATCATGGAATACCTAAAACGGGATCCCACCACCTCATATCATTATAATTAATTATCTATATAGAGATATCCCACTCACCGTCCATATCATTATACTGTAATTATCTAATAAATGGGAATATCCCACGCCACCTCCCACTATCATTATAATGTTATTATCTATAAATTGGGATATCCCCTTATACCTCCATAATATTATATGTAATTATCTATAAATGGGGAAGTATCCCCCCCACTCCATTTTTTATAATTATTTATCTATAAATGGAGATCTCCACCCACCTCCATATCATTAAATTAATTAATCTATTAATGGAGATACCCTACCCACCTCCAAATCATTATAATGTACTTATCTATAAAATCGAGAACCCCACCCACCTCCATATCATTATAATGTAATTATCTATACGGGATTCCCCCCCACCCTCCATATCATTATAATGTAATTATCTATAAATGGAGATACCCCAACGCACCTCCATATCATTATAATGTAATTATCTAGAAATCGAAAAACCCCACCCACCTCCATGTTATTATAATGTAATTATCTATTAATGGAGAATCTCCCACACCCCTCCATATCATTAGAATGTCTTAGCTATTATGGAGATACCCCACCCCACCTCCATATTATTATAATATTTTAATTTATTTATAACTGGAGATATCCACCCACCTCCATATCATTATAATGTATTAATCTATAAATGGAGATATCCTTCACCCACCTCCATATCATTATAAATGTATTATCTATAAATGGAGATACACCCCACCCGGGCCTCCATATCATTATAATGTAATTATCTATAAATCGAGGAAACCCCACCCACTCTCCATATCTATTATATGTAATTAATCTAATAATGAGATATCCCACCCACTCCATATTAAATTATCATGTAATTATCTATAAATGAGACAATCCCACCCCACCCCCTCCATATTTCTATTATGTGATTATCTATAAATGGAGATATCCCACCCACCTCATCATTTAATATATTATCTATAAATGGAGATACCACCCCACCCACCTCCATATTATTATAATGAATTATCTATAATGAGATAAACCCCCACCCACCTCCATATCTTATAATGTTATTATCTATACAATTGGGATATCCCACCTACTCCCTATTATTATAAATGTAATTATCTATGAATGGAATTATCCCCCACCCCATATTTATTATAATTTTAACTTACCTATAAATGCGATATCCCACCACACCCTATAGCCTTATAATGTATTAATATAATGGGATACCCCACCCACCTTTATATTATTATAAGTAATTATCTATGAATGGAGATATCCCACCTACCTCCATATTATTAATAATTTAATTATCTATAATGGGTAAATCCCTTCTACCTCTTATTAATTATAATGTAATTATCCATAAATGGGGATATCCCACCCACCCTCCATATTATTATAATTTAATTACCTATAAATGGGGATATCCACAGCCACCTCCATATTAGTATATGTGAATTACGCTATAAATGGGGGTCACCCACCCACCCTCCATATTTATTATTATGTTCCTTCAACCCCTGTATTACATACTTAATACTGAATGACTCCCCATCCCACCCAGGCTATCGATATTTTTATAAATGTAATTACTATAAATTATCGCGCGAACCACCGTCCTATTATTATAATGTATTACCTATACATAGGGATATCCCCCCCGACCGTTCATATATAATTCAAAGTATCCTATAAACGGGGATATCCCACCCACCTCCATATCATATATATGTAAATAATCTATCAATACGAGATATCCCATCTCACCGGCTCCAGTATAATTATCTAATCTGTAATTAATCTATAAATGGGATATCCCCCCACCTCCATATCATTATAATGTTATTATCTATAAATTGGGATATCCCCTCTACCTCCATATTTATAATGTAATTATCTATAAATGGAATTATCCCTACCAACCTTCCATAGTCTACATTTATCTTATCTATATAAATGAGATATCCAACCCACCTCCATATCAGTTATAATGATAATTTATCTACTAAATGGATGATGTATCCCACCCACCCTCTTATCAATGATAATGGTAATTATCCTTTAATGGAGACCGCTCTGCCTCACCCACCTCCAACTCAGTTATAATGTAATTATCTATAATCGAATAACCCCACCCACCTGGGTCATATTATTATAACGGTATTATCTATTAATGGAGAATCCCACCACCTCCATATTATTAATGTAAATTTATTCTATAACTGGATATTCCCTCCACCCTCCTATATTATATGTAATTACTATCTATAAAATGAAGATCACCACCCCCACCCTGCGCTCCATATTATTATAATGGATTACCTACAAATGGAGATATTCCTCAACCCCCACCCTCCATATTTATTTCATGTAATTATCTATAAATGGGGAATATCCCGCCCCACTCCAGATCAATAATGTACTTGTCTATAATCGAGCTACGCACCCCCCCCACCTCCATATTAGTATAATGTAATTACACCTATAATGGCGGATATCCCACCACCTTCCATTTTATTATAATGTAATTACCTATAAATGGCGAATATCCCTTCCCACCTCCATATTATTTAATGTACTTAGCTATAAATGGGGAATATCCCGCCAACCCTCCACTTATTTCTATGTAATCTACATATAAATGGGATATCCCCCCACCTTCACATATATAAATTTTATTACATCCATGCCCTGAAAACTGGGATGATGTCCCACCTACCCCTCCACATATTATTATAATTTCCTTATCTATAATTCGGAATATCCCACTCCCCCGACAATTATTATAATGTAATTACCTATAAATGGAGATACCCACCCCCATCCAAATCATTATAATGTAAGTATCTTCATAATCGAGGAAACGCTCCACGCCACCTCCATATTATTATATAAGTGTCAATTTCATCATTAATGGAGCTATCCCACCCCCTCCCATATTAATTTTAATTATTATCTTTAACTGGAGACTCGCGAACTCCCTACACCGTCATCCCAGTATTCTTTCTATTATGGTATGATCTATAAATGGAGAATATCCCACCCACCTCCATATCATTATATATAATTATCTATAACTGGAGAATAACCGTACACCCTCCTCGCATATTATGACAAATGTAATTACTCTATACATGAAGATCCCCATCCCCTCCATAATAATCATTATAATGTTATTATCTATAAATTTGGGATATCCCACCTACCAACTATCCATATTATTATCATGTAATTATCTATCAATGGAATTAGCTACCCCCATCCACGCCACCTCCATATTATTATAATTTAATTTACTATAAATGGGTCTATCCCTACCCACTGTCCATAATTATATGATAATTCATATACTCTACAATGGAGATTCCCCCCCTACCTCCATATTATTATAATGTAATAGCTATTCAATGGAATTATCCCACCCCACTCCATATTATTAATTTATTACCTATAAATGGAATTCCCACCCACCTCCATATTATTATAATTGTAATTCTTCGTCTCCTCGTAAAAAAAAAATATTTTGGACGATACCCTCCTGTCCCCACCGTTTATATTACTTCAAATGTAATTATCTATGACATGGAGATATCCACCTACCTCCATTTATTTATAATTTAATTATCTATAATGGGGAAATCCCACTACCTCCATATTATTTGAATGTAATTATCTATAAATGGGGATTTTCCACCCACCTACATTTATTAATTAATTATCTATAAGGAGATATCCCACCTCTATATTATTATAATGTAATTATCTATAAATGGGGATTCCCACCCACCTCCATTTATTATAATGTAATTCCTATAAATGGGGTGATATCCCATCCACCCCTCCATCATTATTATAAGTAATTACTAAACTGGGTGGATATCCCACCCCTTCCATAGTACTATTATGTAATTACATATTAAATGCGAGTTTCCTGTCCCCACCTCAAATATTTATAGATTGTAATTTCGTATACTTATCCCAACACATACCTCCATATTATTCTAATGTAATTACCTATAAATGTGGGGATTATCTCCCACCCACCTCCATCTTCTTATAATTGATTACCTATTAACTCGGGGATATCCCAACCCACCTCCATATCCTTATATGCATGTAATGTATCGATGAGTATAAATAGAGATTCTCCCTCATACCTTATCATTATATAAGTCTATGTTCTATAAAATGGGATATCCCACCACACCGCCCATATCCTTTATAACATGTGTTTATGTATCAAATAAATTGGGATTCCCCCTCTAAATACTCCATATTATTTAAACACTAATGTATTATCTATAAATGGATTATCCCACCCACCCCATATTATCTATAATTTATTTATCTATAAATGGAGATATCCCACCCACTCGCATATCATTATAATGTAATTATCTATAAATGAGATACTCCCGACCCCACTCTCCATATCATCTATAATGTAATTATCTATTAATGGAATACCACCCCACCCACCTCCAAATCCATTATCATGTAATTATCTCAGAACTCCAGCGAAACCCCACCCTCACCTCCATATTCTTATAATGTAAACTTATCTATTACTGGATATATTATCCCCCCACCTCCATAGTATTATTATTGTATAAATTATACTATAATGGAGACATCCATCACACCTCCATATACTTATATGTATGTAATTAGACTATAAATGAAGATTCCCCTCCCCACCCCCTATCCAATTTATGATTTTAATGTATTACCTTGTCTTTAGTTTTTTACCATACAATGGAGTTATTCGCATCACCCATCCCTCCATATTATTATCTATGTGCGTTATTATAAATGGTGTGGAATTCCCGCCCACCTGTGCCATATGCATTCTTAAATGTATTGTGTCTATAAATGGAGATATTCCCTCCCACTCCTCCATATTCAGTGTATAATGTAATTTACCATAAATGGGGATAATCCACCCACCACATCCCATCTTTCATTATTCTGTAAATAACCTTATATATGGGAATATCCCACCCACCTCTATTATTGTGAAATTGTAATTTTATTCTATACATCAGGAATATTCCCGCCACCTCTCATTATATTTTATATAGAATGTGTAATGTACACCAATATAAACGGGGATATACCCACCCACCTTCACATTATTATATTTAAGGACCTGTAATGTGGAATTATCCCCTATCCCACCCCCACTCACCATCATTATTAATAGTGTAATTAATCTATAATGGGAATATCCCCCCCCAACCTTTCCTGCATTATTATAATGTAGTTACCGTATAATGGGATATCCTCGACCCTCATCCCCTCCATATTAGTATAATGTTCTTATCTTAAATGGTAGATACCCCAACCCACTCTGACACAAATCAATTATAATGTCTTACATCTATAAAGCGAAAACCCCCACCGCCACCTCCATATTATTATTATACTATAATTTAATTATTTGTAATGTAGATATCTCCACCCCTCGTGCCATATCTATTAGTAATGTACTTATCATATTAATATGCAGGAACATCCCACCCACCTCCAATATTTCTATTACATGGTGATTATCTATAAAAGAAAGAAAGATAATCCCACCTCCCTCATTAACCTCCATATGTAATATAATAAATATTAATTTCTTTATATTGGAAAGATACCCCCACCCACCTCATATTATTATACAGGTATTAATCGATAGATAAATGAATATACCCCACCCACCTCCATATCATTTAAATGTGTTATTATCCATATAAATTTGGAGATAATTCCCACTACCTTCATATATTTATATGTAATTTATCTAAAATGGGACACTTAATCCCACCCACCTCCATATTATTATAATTTTAATTACCTATAAATGGAGATTATCTCCCCCACGTCTGTCACATAATTCATTATATATGTATTATCTCTAAATGGAGATACCCCACCCCGTTATTTATTTTAATGTAACTTATCTATTAATGGGATTCCACCTCCCTCCCTATTTTATAATTTAATTATCTATAAATGGGGAATCCCCAGCTACCTCCGTTATTGAGACTCGTATGATCATATATAATGTACAATATACCAACCACCCCTTCCATATCATTATATAATGATAATTTATCATCTATTAACGATACACTGATAGCCTCCAACTCACTCTTCCAAATCACTCATATGGAAGTGACTAAGAAATCGAGAAACCCCACCCACCTCCATATGATTATCATGTAAATTATCTATTAATCGGAGATTCCCACCCACCTCCATATTCTTATAATGTAATTATCTATAGATGGGAGACAATCCCAACCCACCACTCCATATTACTCATTATAATTTATATTAGCTATAAATTGAAGATAGCCAAAAACCACACCAGCCTTCCATGATTAATTATAAATGTCAATAAACCATTACAAATGCGAGATTTCCACAATATCCAATCCAACCACCCTCCATATTATTATAATGTAATTTCTATAAATGGGATATCCCGCCCACCTCCTACTCAATTACTAAATGTATTGTGCTATAAAATGGAGATATACCCCCATTGATATCCCGCCCTCCACACCTCCATATTATTATATGCAATTACGTAATGGGGTATCCCACCCACCATTCCATAGTAGGATAATGTAATGATACCTATAAATGGGAATATCCCCCCACCTGTGGAACATATAAATTTAATAATTAATTAGCTCTAAATGGGAATTTATCCTCAGCCACCTCACAGATTATATAATGTAATTATATTACACATAGAAAATGGGATATCCCATCTCGCCTTCACATACTATTATAATTTAATTACCTATTAAATATGTATAATATCCCACCCCCCTCATATTATTATTATATTTAATATATCTAGAAGAGTGGGAGATTGTCTCCACCATTTACCTTCCACATTATTAGAATGGGAGTTTACCTATAATTGGGGGATATCCACTACCCGACCTTTCCTCCATTTTATTATAATGTATTATCTATATAATGGAGATACCTACCCTTACCACCCCACCAGGGCATGCCAATCATTATAATGTACTTCTCTCTAACATCGAGAAACCCACCCCGCCATATTAATTATGAATGTAATTACATCTATTAGGAGATAGCCCATCCACCCCCTCCATATTATTATAATGTATTACTATAAATGGAGACACTCCCACCCACCTCCATATTTCATTAATGTGAATATCCTAGTAAATGGAAGATATCCCCCACCCACCTCCCATATCATTATATATAATTATCTATAAATGGATATACCCCACCCACCTCCATAGTATCTATACTGTAAATTATCTATAACTGAAGATACCCCACCCACCTCCATATCATTATAGTTATACCCTATATATCATGGGATATCCCACTCACCTCCATATTTAAATTTATAATGATGTAATTCAATCTATCAATTGAATTATCCAACCACCACCTCCATATCTATTATATATTATAATTTACCTATAAATGAGCTATCCCGACCTCACCTCCATAACATTATAATTCAATTATCTCTAAAGTGGGTAGATACCCACCTACCAACCTTTATATTATTTTAATTTAATTATCTATTAATGGAGATATCACCACCCTACCTCCATATGTATTATATATTTTCAATTATCCCTATAAATGGGACAATCCCACCTACCCATTCCATATTTTAGAATGTAAATTTATCTATAAAATGGGGATTTTTCTCCACCACCACCTAATATTATTATAATTAATTTCCTATAAATCGGAGATAGTCCCACCTTCTTTATGATTATACATGTAATTATCTATAAATGGGGATATCCCACCCCCACCCTTCCATATTTATTATAATGTAATTACTATAAATTGGGATATCCTCCCACCGCCATATTATTAATGTATTACCCTATAAGGGAATATCCCACCCCCTCCATATTATTAATAATGTAATTACCATAAAACGGGGAATATCCCACCCCTCCCTATTCATTATAATGTAATTCATCTATACACTCGAGATATCCCACTCACCTTCCATATCTTATAATGTCAGTTACTATAACTAGGATATCCCCCAACACCCACACTCCAAATCATTATAATGTAGATTATCTTAAATCGCAGAAACCCCACCCACCTCCATATTATTTATAATTTATTATCTATAAATGGAAATTAGCCCCACCCCACCTCCATATTATATAATTTATTTATCTATAATGGAGTATACTATCCCCACCCACCTCCATACCATGATAATGTAATTATCGATAAATGGAGATATCCCACCCCCCTTCCATATCATTTAATATGTAATTATATCTATAAATGGAGATACACCACCCCCCCCTCCAAATCATATAAGGTATTATCTTATAAATCGAGACAACCCCACCTCACCTCCATATTTATAATAATGAATTTTATCTATTATTGAGAACTCCCACCCACCTCCTATTATACATTATAATTAATTATCTATAAATGGAGACAGTCCCATCCACCTGCCATAGTATGATAATGTAATTATCTATAATGAAAGATCCACCCACCCCAATATTTAATGTATCCTACAATGGAGATAATCCCCAATCCAACCCAGCACCTCACATATGATATAATGTACATTATTCTATAATGGTCGACTATCCCTGCCCACCCCACTATTCATTATAATGTATTGTTATAAATGGAGGATACCCCACCCACCTCCTATTATTATAATGTAATTACCTCCCCGCTCATTACTAATTTATAATTGTTGATATCCATCCACTCCCATTTTATTATAATGTAATTACCTATAAATGGGAATATCCCTCCCACCTCCATCTTATTATAATGTAATTATTCTATAAATGGGAATAGCCGCCAACCTCCATATTATTAAATGTAATTACATATAAAGGGGATATTCCCACCCACATTCCCAGTATTCAATAAAAACACAATAATTTAAATTACCATGTAATCGGGAAATATCCCACCCAACCTCCATATTACTTATAATTGTCATTATCTATAAATGGGACATAAATCCCACCACCACTTATTATAATGTTATTACCTATAAATGGAGATAACCCACCCACCCTCAAATCCAAAAATTATAATTTAATGATCTAATAAATCGGAGAAACCCCCACCCCCGCCATATTATTATAATGTAATTATCGATTAATGGAGATATTCCCACCCACTCCATATTATTAGAAATGTATTATCTATATGGAGACATCCCATCTACCTCCATATTATTAGAATGTGATTATCTATAAATGTAGATATCCCACCCACCTCCATATCATTATAATGTAATTATCTATTAATGGAGATACCCCACCCACCTCCAAATCATTATAATGTAATTATCTAGAAATCGAGAAACCCCACCCACCTCCATATTATTATAATGTAATTATCTATTAATGGAGATATCCCACCCACCTCCATATTATTATAATGTAATTATCTATAAATGGAGACATCCCACCCACCTCCAT
>JAACNH010000745.1:22001-89125 GCA_019447015.1 Hymenochirus boettgeri
AGTACAGTATAGTATAGTACAGTATAGTATAGTATTGTACAGTATAGTATAGTACAGTATAGTACAGTATAGTATAGTATAGTACAGTATAGTATAGTACAGTATAGTATAGTACAGTATAGTACAGTATAGTACAGTATAGTATTGTATAGTACATTATAGTACAGTATAGTATAGTACAGTATAGTATAGTATTGTACAGTATAGAAAAAAGTATCCCCCTAATAATTACCCTAACAAATTGACCGTCAGTAACATCAGCAATGTGAAATTAAAATATAAATAATTTTATTCGGTATGCATTAAAATGTACAAAAAACAAAGTGCACATTAAAAACTACAAAAGAATGGGGATCATCCTAGTATATCAACAGTAGAAACACTCAATAGGGGTAGAGGTAGTTAAGTTTTAATGGATCTCCCCCCTAGTGCAAATTAAAGTAGTGAGGTAGGTATGTGTGGTGGGTAGTTTATGTATTCCACAGGATATGCAGAAGGGACATCCCAAAGTGAATCCCAATTTGGATGCATGATTCCCCAAGAGGGGTAGAGATAAGTGACTAGATCCACATCCCACAACATATAAAGGACTTCTAATCTAACGCCTTGGGCAGCAAAATATGCCCCAAAAGGGTCCCTGTATTACACCCCCCTCGAAACGGCACCCAAGAGAGTGCAGCGGGATCTAGTAGTAAAAAATGCAGATTAAAAAGTCATAAGAGACAGAAGAAACACACCCTGACGCGTCTCGTCCCTTTCAAAGGGACTTAATCATAGCTGGAAGGGTTTGCCGCTACTAGACGGAGTATTTATACCCCAGTCATGGGATCTGGGGTTTGTGATAGGTGCATTCAAGACCAATCACAGTGCGGGTTGTGAAACACCCCCCCCGCTAATCCCTCCTACAGTAGCGCACAGAGTTACGTACGCTCCGTAGTGTGCGTAACCATGGTAACCCGACGCTCTGGTCAGGACAATAACTGGATAGTATAGTCTATCTAGAAGTGATTTGCCGAACAACGTAAACATTGAAAATAGGAACGTGAATATGAAGGGGCAGGTTCCCAGTGTCTGTAGTATATTAATAGTAACATAGTAACATATTATATACTCTCAAAAAGCAGGAGAGAGCAGAAACTCTCAATAGTTAATGATCATATATAATCCTTCAACCATATCAAAGGCACAGAGGAGCATATAACATGGTAACACATAACATGTGTCCTGATATTTAGAAATGGACTGTACCAGGTAAGTGGTATTAGAGATCCCTGCAGTCCTAGGCTGAATTATGATAAGGTAAGTAATTTATGATAAACATCAGGTTACTAATGTGGAGAATACAGGTTATACATTGTATGGGGGAATATTCCTGTATATTAGTAATTACAGAAACGCATTGAACTGTATTTGGTCATTGAAACCGACGGGTGCCAGTGTATTCAGTAAGAAGATCCAACGGCTCTCACGTTTAAGGAGTTTATTTTCCCTATCACCTCCTCTGATCCCTAATGGTACTTTTTCCCTTTTTTAGGAAGTGACTGGCAATGTTCGTCAATTTATCCTGTCTCTGTTTTTCAATGGTGGCTGTCCGTATATTTGATAGGTGTTCAATTATCCGACCTATCACAAACCCCAGATCACATGACTGGGGTATAAATACTCCGTCTAGTACCGGCAAACCCTTCCAGCTATGATTAAGTCCCTTTGAAAGGGACGAGACGCGTCAGGGTTGCTGCTTCTGTCTCTTATGACTTTTTAATCTGCATTTTCTACTACTAGATCCCGCTGCACTCTCTTGGCTGCCGTTTCGAGGGGGGTTATATACAGGACCCTTTTGGCGGCAAACCCTTCCAGCTATGATTAAGTCCCTTTGAAAGGGACGAGACGCGTCAGGGTTGTTTCTTCTGTCTCTTATGACTTTTTAATCTGCATTTTCTACTACTAGATCCCGCTGCACTCTCTTGGCTGCCGTTTCGAGGGGGGTGTAATACAGGGACCCTTTTGGGGCATATTTTGCTGCCCAAGGCGTTCAGATTAGAAGTCCTTTATATGTTGCTGGGATGTGGATCTAGTCACTTATCTCTTACCCCTCTTGGGGAATTCATGCATCCAAATTGGGATTCACTTTGGGGATGTCCCTTCTGCATATCCTGTGGAATACTATAAACTACCTACCACATATACCTACCTCACTACTTTAATTTGCACCAGGGGGGGAGATCTATTAAGACTACCTACCTCCACCCCTACTGAGTGTTTCTATTGTTGATAGACTGGGATGATCCCCATTCTTTTGTAGTTTTTAATGTGCACTTCGTTTTTTTGTACATTTTAATGCATATCGAATAAAATGATTCATATTTTAATTTCACATTGTCACTGACGGTCAATTTGTTAGGGTAATTATTAGGGGGATACTTTTTTCCTTTATTTTTCTTGCTGCCATTATATTTATCCCCAATTACCCTCTCCTATCAGCATTCAGATTTAGGTCAGTGCATCACAACCTCCCTTTTTTGATCATTCAGTTTAGCCCATGCTATCGTTATATCGCTTTCATGGCGCTGTAATCTCCTTTTAAAGGGGCCTGTGGTTTTTCCGACATAAATGAGAGCGCAGGGACATTTCACCAGGTATACACAGAATTCCGTGTTACAGTAAAGTATCCGTTTATGGTTTCCTGTTTCCCAGTATGTGGGTGTGTAAAGAAGTTGCCAAGGGTTTGTTTATAAATGAGGGTGGGGAGGGGTGGGTTATAACAGATAATGTATCCCCTACTGTAAATTATAAGGATATTAGAAGTCACAGAGGGGTTCTATGTCCATATAAAGGTACAGGGACACAGACTGAGTTATACAGGGAACTCTGGGTACCACTCATGTATTATAAGGATAATGTATCCACTACTGTAAATTATAAGGATATTAGAAGTCACTGAGGGGTTCTGTGTCTATATAAAGGTACAAGGACACAGACCGAGTTATACAGGGAACTCTGGGTACCACTCATGTATTATAAGGGATAATGTATCCCCTACTGTAAATTATAAGGATATTAGAAGTCACTGAGGAGTTCTGTGTCTATATAAAGGTACAAGGACACAGACTGAGTTATACAGGGAACTCTGGGTACCACCCATGTATTATAAGGATAATGTATCCCCTACTGTAAATTATAAGGATATTAGAAGTCACTGAGGAGTTGGAGTTGTGCCATATAAAGGTACAAGGACACAGACTGATTTATACAGGAACTCTGGGTACCACTCATGTTATTATAGGGATAATGTATCCCCTACTGTAAATTATAAGGATATTAGAAGTCACTGAGGAGTTCTGTGCTATATAAAGGTACAAGGACACAGACTGAGTTTTACAGGAACTCTGGTTACCACTATGTATTATAAGGGATAATGTATCCCCTACTGTAAATTATAAGGATATTAGAAGTCACTGAGGAGTTCTGTGTCTATAAAAGGTACAAGACACAGACTGAGTTATACAGGGAACTCTGGGTACCACTACATGTATTATAAGGGATAATGTATCCCCTACTGTAAATTACAAGGATATTAGAAGTCACTGAGGAGTTCCGTGACTATATAAAGGTACAAGGACACAGACTGAGTTATACAGGGAACTCTGGGTACCACCCATGTATTATAAGGATAATGTATCCCCTACTGTACATTATAAGGATATTAGAAGTCACTGAGGAGTTCTGTGTCTATATAAAGGTACAAGGACACAGACTGAGTTATACAGGGAACTCTGGGTACCACTCATGTATTATAAGGGATAATGTATCCCCTACTGTAAATTATAAGGATATTAGAAGTCACAGAGGGGTTCTATGTCCATATAAAGGTACAGGGACACAGACTGAGTTATACAGGGAACTCTGGGTACCACTCATGTATTATAAGGGATAATGTATCCCCTACTGTAAATTATAAGGATATTAGAAGTCACCTCTTCATAGAAGGCAGATTGATTTGGCACAATCCATTACCCATAAATCCATGCTGGGACCTTCATATAATGTTATAATCTAAAATGTATTCCAATATTTCTACCTTAATATTCCTTGAAATGAAAAGCTTTCCCACCACAGATGTCAATCCGACAGGCCTGTAATTTCCTTGCTGGGAATAGACCTTTGTGCCATATCACCAACCTGCCAGTCATTTAGAGCAGATATTATGGAATCCAGAAGTATTATGTACAGTTATTATGTACAGTTATTATGTACAGTGGGTGGTAATAGGTCTAATCTTCTTCATTCACACAATCTTGTTGCAGTGGATCCATTATAAAGGCTACAGGAGTTTACTAGCTCCTCATTACTGTAAACAGAAGCAAAGAAGGAGTTGAAGATTTCTGCCTTCTCTTTGTTACTATTCACTAGAGACGGACGAAACTGACGGGTTTTGTTCTGTTTTCGGGTTTTCAGATCTCGGGAAAATCCCGAAAACATAAATTCGAGACTTGAGAGCGCGTTTTCGATTTTTATCCAATGTCCGTGGCTATTTTCGGATCTCTACTATCCCCCTGCTTGCCAGTCTCTGTGATGTGCTCATTATGTCTTGTTTTTTCACTATTTATATCCGTTTAAAATGATTTGGGATTTAATTTCCTTTTTACAGCAATTGACTTTTCATATTGTGATTTTGTTGATTGTTTACACAATCTGTTTGCCTCCGTATACCTGATAACAGTGATAGCGAACCTTTTAGAGACTGACAGGGAGATTCAATAAAGGTTCTTATTGTTAAATAGGGTGCTAATTTTGCCCCAACCAATCAGATATTATTTAACACTTGAAAGCAAAGTTGGGGCAAAATTAGCACCATTTTTAACGATAAGAACTTTTATTGAATAACCCATTAATTGCCCGAATGGCAACCCAAACCCACTTATTTATTGCATAGTGCCAACATGACCATTTCACCTGAATACTGAGATTTGATAGAAACATCTCAGACAGATACAGACACGGACAGACACAGTAGATGGATTACCTATTAATACCACAGTTTAAGATCCAGACCAGTGACTGAAGAAGAGCTGAACTTTAAAGCACAAATATAAAATCAATTTACTTTATTTTGGGTAAGAAATCATCTTTCTCTCGTCTTGTCAGGTCCCCCCCATATGAAACTCAGTGACAGTACAAAATAACCCACACCCAACCCAAGAAAGGAACGGCGGTGAAACCAATCCCTAAACCAAACCATAAAATGTATAACAAAGGTAAAAGGATAATAAAATGAAGGAATGTTCCACTGAAGACAAACATTAAAACCAGTCGTAATTAGATAAAATGTAATTCAACTGCACAGTCTGTATATGAACCACTGCAGCTAAAAGACCAGTTATTGCCAAGTCTCCACAATGTATAGAAAATGAGCAGAAAGATAATGAGCCCAAATAATTTAAAATAGTCCAATGTCTCTTAAAAAAATCAATCTACAGAGAAATACCTTATTCCTGGTCTCGCCCCCACTAGACCGAACACAGCCAGAGCCCCCACTTTCAGAATTGGCCAAGCACCCAACCGCAAATGCTGGCGCCGTTTCCCCCTTAACACATAAGGTCCAGGTCAATGTCGTTCTCTCCAAGCATAAGTTCTCCATCCTCCGTCCCCACCAACGTCCACAGGCAGCCATTGGTAAGTCCCAATCACGTGACAGGTCACTGAGGCAGCTCGACCAATCAGAAGAGGAGGGTCTGGCGGTTACACTAGGTAGTGAGACCTAGAAAAAATCTATAAAACGGCAATAATTAAAAAAACTAAACGTTGGAAAATGAATCCACGAGATACATGGAACGCATTTCATTAATACACTTCATCAGGCACGAGGAAAGAATCAACCGATCCTACATCTTCATATGTGATTGGGATGAGCCATTAAGGTTCCTACACACTGACCCGCGATGCACCATGTGGCCAAACGTTTGTTGCGGGCGATAATCGGCCCGTGTATGGGCACTTTATCACCTGAAATGGCCGTTTCGGACCAGGTGGATCTCTGAACGACCAGCCGATAAAGATAAAACAATCTTAACGAATGACTAATTATGTCCTATTTACAGTTCTCTAATGTTGACTTTGTTGTTGTTTTATTGCGTTACTGATTCTAGTGATATATATATATATATATATATA
Organism: Hymenochirus boettgeri; assembly: GCA_019447015.1. Lineage (NCBI taxonomy): Eukaryota > Metazoa > Chordata > Amphibia > Anura > Pipidae > Hymenochirus > Hymenochirus boettgeri. Next base: position 28,173 of record JAACNH010000745.1, read on the forward strand.
TATACACCCCGTATGCTTCTCCTTGTTTTACATTCCGTACAGAATAGGATTTCCAAAATAAGGGTCAACTCTATGAACTTTAATGATGTGATGTACCCTGTGTTATTATCACTGCTGGACCTGAGGAAGAGAGAAGTGAATCTCTCGAAAGCTTGTCTGTAAAAATGAACTTAGTCCATTATAAAAAGGTACCACCTTATCCTACAGTACTCACCTCTTAGTGTATGATACTGGACTAATACGGCCATTTTATCTACTTTGTCTTATAAGAGGAATAAATTGGGATGTATATTTGCTAATCAGTCTTCTAAACACACTTTTACCTTCTCTGTTACACCCCATGAATACGTTTATTAACTGCATAGCTCCTCTTAACTTGGATAGTTATAGTATTGGAGGTTGTATAAAGACACGTCCAACCTTTATACCCTACCCATAATGTCTGTATAACAGTTACATAGTAACATAGTATTGGAGGTTGTATACAGACATACGCCCATCTAGTCCAACCTTTATACCCTACCCATAATATCTGTATAACAGTTATATAATAACATAGTATTGGAGGTTGTATAAAGACATACGTCCCCATCTAATCCACTTTATATCCTACCCCTAATGTCTGTATAACAGTTTACATAGTACCATAGTATTGGATGTTGTATAAAGACATACGTCCTGTCCGTCCGACCTTTATACCCTACCCTAATGGTCTGTATAACAGTTACATAGTAACATAGTATTGGAGGTTGTATAAAACCACCGTCCATCTAGTCCAAACCTTTATACCCTAACCCATAATGTCCTGTAAACAGTTTACATAGTAACATAGTATTGGAGGTTGTATAAAGACACGTCCATCTAGTCGACCTTTATAACCCTACCCATATGTCTGTATAACAGTTACATAGTAACATGTATTGAGGTTGTATAAGACAACGTCCATCTAGTCCAACCTTTATACCACCCATAATGTCTGTATAACAGTTACATAGTACATAGTATTGGAGGTTGTATAAGACATACGTCCATCTAGTCCAACTTTATACCCTACCCATAATGTCTGTATAACAGTTACATAGTAACATAGTATTGGAGGTTGTATAAAGACTACGTCCATCTAGTCCACTTTAATATCCTACCCATAATGTCTGTATAACAGTTACATAGTAACATAGTATTGGGTTTGTATAAGACATACGTCCATCTATCCGATCCACCTTTATACCCTACCTAATGTCTGTATAACATTTACTAGTAACATAGTATTGGAGGTTGTATAAAGACCACGTCCATCTAGTCCAACCTTTTTATACCCTACCATAATGTCTGTATAACAGTTAATAGTAACATAGTATTGGAGGTTGTATAAAGACACGTCCATCTAGTCCACCTTTATACCCTACCCCATAATGTCTGTATAACAGTTACATAGTAACATAGTTTGGAGGTTGTATAAAGACATAGTCCACTAGTCCAACCTTTATACCCTACCCTAATGTCGTTAACAGTTCATAGTAACATAGTATGGAGGTTGTTATAAAGACAACGTCCATCTAGTCCAACCTTTATACCCTACCCATAATGTCTGTATACATTACATAGTAACATAGATTGGAGGTTGTATAAAGACATACGTCCATCTAGTCCACCTTTATACCCTACCCATAATGTCTGTATAACAGTTACATATAGCATAGATATTGGAGTTGTGTATAAAGACATACGTCCATCTAGTCCAACCTTTATACCCACCCATAATGTCTGTATAACAGTTACATAGTAACATAGTATTGGGGTTTATATAAAGACATACGTCCTCTATCGATAACTTTATACCCTACCCATAATGTCTGTATAACAGTTACATAGTAACATAGTATTTGGAGGTTGTATAAAGACATAGTCCATCTAGTCCAACCTTTATACCCTACCCATAATGTCTGTATAACAGTTACATAGTAACATAGTATTGGAGGTTGTATAAAGACATACGTCCATCTAGTCCACCTTTTACCCTACCCTAATGTCTGTATAACAGTTACATAGTAACATATATTGGAGGTTGTATAAAGACATACGTCATCTAGTCCAACCTTTATACCCTACCCAAATGTCTTGTATAACAGTTACATAGTAACATAGTATTGGAGGTTGTATAAAGACATACGTCATCTAGTCCACCTTATACCCTCACCCATAATGTCTGTATAACAGTTACATAGTAACATAGTATTGGAGTTTGTATAAAGACATACGTCCTCTAGTCCACCTTTATACCCTACCCATAATGTCTGTTAACAGTTACATATAACATAGTATTGGAGGTTGTATAAAGACATACGTCCTCCTAGTCCACCTTTATACCCTACCCATAATGTCTGTATAACGTTACATAGTAACATAGTATTGGAGGTTGTATAAAGACATACGTCCATCTAGTCCACCTTTATACCCTACCCATAATGTCTGTATAACGTTACATATTCATGTATTGGAGGTTGTATAAAGACATATCCATCTAGTCCAACCTTTATACCCTACCCATAATGTCTGTATAACGTCATAGTAACTAGTATTGGAGGTTGTATAAAGACATACGTCCATCTAGTCCAACCTTTATACCCTACCCATAATGTCTGTTAACAGTTATACATAGTAACATAGTTTTGGAGGTTGTTATAAAGACATACGTCCATCTAGTCCAACCTTTATACCCTACCCATAATGTCTGTATAACAGTTACATAGTAACATAGTATTGGAGGTTGTATAAAGACATACGTCCTTCTCTCCAACCTTTATACCCTACCCATAATGTCTGTATAACGTTACATATAACATAGTATTGGAGGTTGTATAAAGACATACGTCCTCTAGTCCAACCTTATACCCTACCCTAATGTCTGATAACAGTTTCATAGTAACATAGTATTGGAGGTTGTATAAGACGACGTCCATCTAGTCACACCTTTATACCCTACCATAATGTCTGTATACAGTTACAAGTAACAAAGTATTGGAGTGTATAAAGACATACGTCCATCTAGTCCAACCTTTATACCTACCATAATGTCTGTATAACAGTTACATAGTAACTATGTATTGGAGGTTGTATAAAGACATACGTCCATCTAGTCCAACCTTTATACCCTACCCATAATGTCTGTATAACAGTTATATATTAACATAGTATTGGAGGTTGTATAAAGACATACGTCCATCTAGTCCAACCTTTATACCCTACCCATAATGTCTGTATACAACAGTTACATAGTAACATAGTATTGGAGGTTGTAATAAAGACATACGTCCGTCTATCCACCTTATACCTTATCCCTACCCATAATGTCTGTATACAGTTACATAGTAACATAGTATTGGAGGTTGTATAAAGACATACGTCCATCGTCCAACCTTTATACCCTACCCATATGTCTGTATAAACAGTTACATAGTAACATAGTATGAGGTTGTATAAAACATACGTCCATCTAGTCCAACCTTTATACCCTACCCATAATGCTGTATAACAGTTAACATAGTATCATAGTATCGGTAGTTGTTGTCACGAACTTTACCTGCCGCTCCGTCCCGCGCCCGCACTGCACTTCCGGGTGGGCGGCGTCGACGTCATGACGTCACGCCGCCGACACGCCTGGCGGCGCGAAAGTTTAAAAGCCGGTGTCCTCCTGGACCCGGTGCCCGATTTTAGCATTCTGCTACCACACCCTGGCTCCTGTACTTACCTGCCTTGGATCCTGCTCCTTATACTCACCTTGCCTGCATCCAACTTACCTTGCCTGTATCCAGTACCTATCTTACCTGTTTCAGTGTCTCACCTTGCCTGCATCCAGTTACTTACCTAGCCAGCATTCGCCTTCAGTTCCCAGCAGCACCTTTGGTCCAGCCTACAGTTTTCCCAGCAGCACCTTTGGTCCAGCCTACATTTCCCAGCGCACCTTTGGTCGCACACACCTTCATTCTCAGCGCACTTGTCCACCTACAGTACCCAGCAGCACCCTTGTTCCAGTAAACACCTACAGTACCCACCCGACCCTTGTTCCAGTATCCAGCCTACATTTCCCAGCCGCCTCAGTATCCTGCACTTCCGGACTGTCAGCCTCCTCCTAAAAGCGTACTGTGAGTACCCCTGCCGTCCGGGCCATTTATTACAGTACAATCGGGCCATGGAAACGCCTGAGGGGGCTATGGCAGAATTGAGTAAAACTCTCCAGGCTTTGTCCAAACGCATGGACCTGTTTGAACACCATCAGGGCCAGTTGGCCCAGTTTATGGATACCCTTGCTGTCCGGCTACCCCCAGCTGCTCCTCTGCCTCGGGTTCTCACGCTACCCCTTCAACGTCTGGATCCGGTGATCCATCTCTTCGGAAAGAGCCCCGCATACCTCACCCTCACGGTTTGATGGTGATGCCCAAGCCTGCCGTGGATTCATTAATCAGTGCCGAATCCAATTCGAACTTCACCATCGCATTTTTGCATCGGATCGCGCTAAGGTTGGGTACATCATCGCCTTGTTGGAGGGCAATGCGCTGGCCTGGGCTTCTCCCCTATGGGAAAAAGACGATCCCTCTAGTCTATAATGTTACTGACTTCCTTAGTATGTTCCGCAAGGTCTTCGTGCTCCAGAAGAACCTCTGCTGCCTCCTCCCGTTTGATGCAGCTCCGCCAAGGGTCTCGTTCTTGGGTCAATATGCTATTGAATTTCGTACCCTTGCTGCAGAGACTTCTTGGAACAATGAGGCACTTTACTGCAGCCTTTTGGCAGGGACTCTCTGACCGCCTCAAGGACGAATTAGTATCCGGGAATTACCTGTCCCATTGGAGGACTTGTTACATTATGCATCCAGATCGATACCCCTCCTTCCGTGAACGGCAGGCAGAAAGGTCTGCAGCCCGTTCCAGCCTTCCTAAGACCTTTCCTAGGCCTGCTCCGACCTTTCCGCAAGCCATATCTTCAGTGAAGAGCCGATGCAAATTGGCGGCACTCTCTATCCCCGAGGAAAAGTCACGCAGGACGTACCAATGGACTTTGTCTCTTTGTGTCTGGGCAAGGATACTTTTGTAAAAAATTGTCCCCAAAGTCGGGAACTTCAGGACCTAGAAGTTAAGGAGGAGCTCCTTCTAGGTAACGTTAAGTCTCCTGCCAATTGAACCATTAAAACTCTTTCTGCCAGCTACTACACTTGTAATGGTAAAACTTTTTCCTCCCAGGCCTTTGTCGATTCTGGTGCCGTGGAATTTTCATTGACTCTACCTATGCAGCACAATTGGGGCTTCCTCTCCTTCACTTGCAGCAACCTCTTCGGTTCTGGCTATTGACATAATCCGTTGGCTTCAGAATTCATCTCCAAATCTACCTACGAAGTCCTATTCCGCATGGCATATTTCACCACCAGGAACGTTTATCTTTTCTTGTCATCCAAGCCCTTCTGCTCCCCTAATTCTCGGACTCCCATGGCTCAGATTACACAACCCCGTTATTGATGGTCTCACAATGAACTCAAGTCTTGGAGCCCCTTCTGTTTCAAAATTTGCCTTTCTACTCATTGCACTACCATTACCTGTGAAAATAAATCTGAAAAAACCTCCCTGAGTGTTATCATGATTTTTCTGATGTGTTTTGTAAAAAGCGAGCTGAAAGCTACCACCGCACCGTCCCTACGATTGCCCCATCATCTTCTTTCTGGTACTATGCCTCCTCGGGGACGCACATACCCACTGTCTCCCTCAGAAACTCTAGCCATGAAAGAGTACATTACTGAACATTTGTCTAGGGGGTTCATACGACCTTCCACTTCCCCTGCTGGAGCTGGGTTCTTTTTTGTTGAAAAAAAACGGCGGGTTACGACCCTGCATCTACTACCGTGGATTAATAAAATCACAATAGAATCGGTACCCGCTACCCTCTCATCTCTGAACTGTTTTGACCAGATAAAAGGAGCTAAATATTTACCAAACTGGATTTACGGGGGGCATACAATCTGATCCGTATACGCAAAGGTGACGAGTTGAAGACCGCCTTTAACACCAGGGACGGTCACTACGAGTATCTCCGTAATGCCCTTTGGCCTTTGTAATGCTCCAGCGGTGTTCCAAGAATTTGTAAATGACATCTTCCGGATATTTGGGAATCTCTGTAGTAGTATATCTAGATGACATTTTAATCTTTTCTCATGATTTGCCCTCACACCACCACCGCCTCCATGTTAAACAGGTGTTACTACGTCTTGAGAGAGAATAGCCTATATGCCAATTGGAAAAATGTCTGTTTGAGTGTTCACAAGTACCCTTCCTAGGCTACATCGTATCTGCGCAAGGGTTCCAGATGGATCTTTAAAGTTTCAGCCGTCCAAGATTGTCTCTCCCTATGGGAACCAAGCTATTCAAAGGTTCAGATTGGGTTTGCCAATTACTACGACAATTCATTCAAGGGTTCTCGTCAATAATTTCCTCCAATATTAGCCCTCATCAGTAAAGGGGTAGAGCCTCATTCATGGACCCCTGCAGCCCTCGAGGCCTTCAAACGACTCAAGGAAGCCTTTGCTGTTGCACCAGTTCTAGTACAATCCAGATCCTAGTCTTCCCTTCTACATCGAAGTTGATGCATCAGACTTGGGCGCTGGAGCCGTCCTTTCCCAAGGCAGGGCACTAAAAGGAAACTCCATCCGTGTGCATATTTTCCAAGAAGTTTCTACCCAACGAACGGAATTATGACGTTGGGAATAGGGAACTTCTCGCTATCAAACTGGCCCTCGAGGATTGGCGTCATCTATTAGAAGGCACCTCTGTACCTATCACCATCCTACCATCCTTACGACCATAAGAACCTTGAATACATCCAGAATCTCAAAAGGTTAAATCCCCGTCAAGCACGGTGGTCTTTATTCTTTTCCCGATTCAACTTTGTTATCACTTACCAACCTGGTTCCAAAAACAAAAAAGCTGATGCCCTTCCAGATCATTTGTTGCTTTCCGACTGTACTAATCAAGATAAGGGCTCTGTTATCCCAACCACTAAAATCTTGTGCCTCTATATCCCCTCAACTTTGTTCCAAGTTCAAGCCGCACAAGACTCGCTCCGTCCGACACAAAACCTTCTGGCAAAGCTTTGTTCCTGTTTTCTCTTCGGAAACTATCCTTCTGCATACTCACTGTTCCAAGCAAGCTGGGCATCCCGGTGTTAACAAACGTTAATATTATTTGCCCGTTCCTTTGGTGGCCCAAAAGAAAAAGATATTAAAGACTTTATTCAAGTGTGTACTAGATGTGCTCAATCCAAATCTTCTAGAACCCTCCCCTGTGGTCTTCTTCAACCCTCCCCATTCCGTCCAGACCTTGGACCCATCTATCCATGGACTTTATTGTGGAACTTCCCGCCTTCCAAGAGAACACGGTTATATGGGTGACTGTAGACCGCTTCAGCAAAAATGCCCATTTTGTACCCCTCCCTAAACTACCATCTTCAACGGAGTTAGCTCAACTATTATTTTCACATATCTTCCGCTTTCATGGACTCCCTTCTGAATAGTATCTGACAGAGGTACTCAATTTGTTTTCCAAATTCTGGAGAGCACTTTGTAAGTCCATGAACATCAAGTTACAATTTTCTTCTTCGGCTTAACCACCCACAGTCCAACGGGGCTACTGAACGCACTAACCAGTCTTTGGAACAATATCTTCGTTGTTACTTTCCTATACCCAGGATGATTGGGCTGACCTTCTGCCTGGGCTGAGTTTGCCCATAACCAATTCACCTCATGCTTCTACTGGGAAATCTCCTTTTTTGTGTGCTTTTGGGACAATCCTAGATGTTTTCCGCAAGATTTTCTTTTCACACAAGTACCTGCTGCCAATGACTCTGCAGCCCAGAGGACCGCTATCTGGCATGCTACGGAAATCAGCCTTCAGAAATCTGCTTTGGTGCAAAAACTGCAGCAGATGGAGATAGAGAACCCCAGCGTATTCTGTCGGAGATAAGTATGGCTCTCTTCTGCTCATATTAACCTACGGGTTCCTTCCTCCAAACTGGGACCCAAATTTATTGGTCCTTTTTCTATCCTGGAATTAATCGGCCCAGTGGCTGTTCGCCTTCAACTTCCTTCCAGCATGGCGGATTCCTAACGTGTTTCATATTTCTCTCAATCAAACCAGTATGTTCTAATCAGTATTCCACATCCTTACTACCTCCCGTTCCGATTTCCGTTGGTGGTCAGCAGGAGTTTGAGGTCGAGAAGATCTTGGACTCTAGATTCTGGAGGAGGTCTCTGCAGTATTTGGTCCACTGGAAAGGTTTTGGTCCGGAAGAAAGAGCTTGGATTAAACACTCTGATTTGCAACGCTCCTCGTCTAGTTAAAGCTTTCCACAGGAGTTTTCCAGGGAAACCTGCCCGTTGGGTCCTGTGGCCCCCCGTAAAGGGGGGGCTACTGTCACGAACTTACCTGCCGCTCCGGTCCCGCGCCGCACTGCACTTCCGGTGGGCGGCGTCGACGTCATGACGTCCACGCCGCCGACACGCCGGGCGGCGCGAAAGTTTAAAAGCCGTGTCCTCCTGGACCCGGTGCCCGATTGTAGCATTCGGCTACCACCCTGGCTCCTGTACTTACCTGCCTTGGATCCTGCTCCTTATACCTCACCTTGCCTGCATCCAATACTTACCTGTGCCTGTATCCAGTACCTATCTTACCTGTTTCAGTGTCTCACCTTGCCTGCATCCAGTTACTTACCTACCAGCAAATTCAGCCTTCAGTTCCCAGCAGCACCTTTGGTCCAGCCTACAGTTCCCAGCGCACCTTTGGTCCAGCCTACAGTTCCGCAGCACACCTTTGGTCCAGCATAACCCTCAGTTCTCAGCAGCACCTTGGTCCAGCCTACAGTACCCAGCAGCACCCTTGTTCCAGTAAACAGCCTACAGTACCCAGCCGAACCTTGTTCCAGTATCCAGCCTACATTTCCCAGCAGCCTCAGTATCCTGCACCTTCCGACTGTCAGCCTCCTCCTAAAAGCGTACTGTGAGTACCCGGCCGTCCGGCCATTTATTACAGTTGTATAAGACATACGTCCATCTAGTCCAACCTTTATATACCCTACCCATAATGTCTGTATAACAGTTACATAGTAACATAGTTTGGAGTTGTATAAAGACATACGTCCATCTAGTCCAACCTTTATACCCTACCCATAATGCTGTATAACAGTTACATAGTAACATAGTATTGGAGGTTGTATAAGTACAAGCTCGTTGTCCCAGTTAGTCACGCCCCTCTTACCCTACCCATATGCTGTATAACAGTTACATAGTAACATAGTATTTGAGTATGTATAAAGACATACGTCGATCTATCCAACCTTTATACCCTACCCATATGTCTGTATAACAGTTACATAGTAACATAGTATTGGAGGGGGTAATAAAGACATACGTCCTTCTAGTCCGACCTTTATACCCTACCCATTATGTCTGTATAACAGTTACATAGTAACATAGTAATGGAGGTTGTATAAAGATATACGTCCATCCAGTCCAACCTTTATACCCTACCCGTAATGTCTGTATAACAGTTACATAGTAACATAGTATTGGAGGTTGTATAAAGACATACGTCCATCTAGTCCAACCTTTATACCCTACCCATAATGTCTGTATAACAGTTACACAGTAACATAGTATCGGAGGTTGTATAAAGACATACGTCCATCTAGTCCAACCTTTATACCCTACCCATACTGTCTGTATAACAGCTACACAGTAACATAGTATCGGAGGTTGTATAAAGACATACGTCCATCCAGTCCAACCTTTATACCCTACCCATAATGTCTGTATAACAGTTACATAGTAACATAGTATCGGAGGTTGTATAAAGACATACTGCCATCTAGTCCAACCTTTATATCCTACCCATAATGTCTGTGTAACAGTTACATAGTAACATAGTATTGGAGGTTGTATAAAGACATACGTCCATCTAGTCCAACCTTTATACCATACCCATAATGTCTGTATAACAGTTACATAGTAACATAGTATTGGAGGTTGTATAAAGACATACGTCCATCTAGTCCGACCTTTATACCCTACCCATAATGTCTGTATAACAGTTACATAGTAACATAGTATTGGAGGTTGTATAAAGACATACGTCCATCTACTCCGACCTTTATACCCTACCCATAAGGTATAACAGTTACAAACATAGTGACATAGTATGGGGTTTACCCTACCCATAATGTCTGTATAACAGTTACATAGTAACATAGTATTGGAGGTTGTATAAAGACATACGTCCATCCAGTCCAACCTTTATACCCTACCCATAATGTCTGTATAACAGTCACATAGTAACATAGTATTGGAGGTTGTATAAAGACATATGTCCATCTAGTCCAACCTTTATACCCTACCCATAATGTCTGTATAACTGTTACATAGTAACATAGTATTGGAGGTTGTATAAAGACATACATCCATCTAGTCCAACCTTTATTCCCTACCTATAATGTCTGTATAACAGTTACATAGTAACATAGTATTGAAGGTTGTATAAAGACAAACGTCCATCTAGTCCAACCTTTATACCCTACCCATAATGACTGTATAACAGTTACAAAGTAACATAGTATTGGAGGTTATATAAAGTCATACGTCCATCTTGTCCAACCTTTATACCCTACCCATAATGTCTGTATAACAGTTACATAGTAACATAGTATTGGAGGTTGTATAAAGACATACGTCCATCTAGTCCAACCTTTATACCCTACCCACAGTGGCGGCTCCAGCTCCAGAATTTTCCAGGGGCACAACATGGGCACAAAGGCTAACAAATGGGGCACATTAAAAATACACCAATAATCTATGTCAGTATAATGTAAGGTGTACAAAACAGCTATTACACACCTTACAGTGTGTGAGAGAGAGATATAACGTTACAATGTACATAGTTTGGAGGTTGTATAAAGCATACGTCCATCTTGTCCAACCTTTATCCTACCCATAATGTCTGTATAAACAGTTACATAGTAACATAGTATTGGAGGTTATATAAAGACATACTGTCCTCATCGTAACATAGTATTGGAGGTTGTATAAAGACATATGTCCATCTAATCCAACCTTTATACCCTACCCATAATGTCTGTATAACAGTTAAATAGTAACATAGTATTGGAGGTTGTATAAAGACATACGTCCATCTAGTCCAACCTTTATACCCTACCCATAATGTCTGTATAACAGTTACATAGTAACATAGTATTGGAGGTTGTATACAGACATACATCCATCTAGTCCAACCTTTATACCCTACCCATAATGTCTGTATAACAGTTACATAGTAACATAGTATTGGAGGTTGTATAAAGACATACGTCCATCTAGTCCAACCTTTATACCCTACCCATAATGTCTGTATAACAGTTACATAGTAACATAGTATTGGAGGTTGTATAAAGACATATGTCCATCTAATCCAACCTTTATACCCTACCCATAATGTCTGTCAAATTGATAAAAGAAGGAGGTCCTTTATTGCACGTGCAGAGAGACTACTGACAGATTCTTTATATGTCACTAGCCCAGCTTGCAGAGACCTGTTCACTGGTTTATATAGGCAAAATGACATCACACTAAGGAATGTTTACATAATCCATAACATATGTTGGGCGTACATTCATGGTAACAAAAAGACCAATCAAAAAAGAGGTATTGTGTCCCCTCCCAACACTATATGTGTTTTTCATTAAGGAGACGTGGAACCTATAACTTTAACCCCTTCACTCCAGCCTTGTACTCCCATATTCCTTGTATCCAGATTTCCCCAGAATACCCTTAGTTCCCAAACTTCCTTTATTCCATATTGTGCTCCTGGAATGTTATCAATTAGTCTCACCGATTGAAATCATAGCCTTGGAACCTCTTAGCCCAAAAACTCCAGAAGTCTTATTATTTTGATATATCTGATTAGACCATTATCATACATTATTATCAACTATATCAGGGACCCTAGGTGACCACCTGTCAGTCTGTATAACAGTTACATAGTAACATAGTATGTGAGGTTAAATAAAGACATACGTCCATCTAGTCCAACCTTTATACCCTACCCATAATGTCTGTATAACCAATCCCTCATCGACAAATAGCCTACTGGAAAAAAGAAACGATTGGTCAGGGTTAGCAACTAGAAAGGCAAGGTTAAAATCGTCTACCAATGAGAGAATGAATGACACTGACAGAAGACATGTGTGTGCTGGAAGGTAACAGATTCGTTCTCTCTGAAAGATAAACAGACTTCTCTGTTATTCACTCAACCACAGTGAACACACCGTGCATGGGAGCTTTCAGAAATCACAGCTTGGAGCATTAAAAAACAGATTTTAAACTTAAACAGAATAACAATACTGGGTCAACATGGTAAGGAGGAAAGGGCAGGTTCTGCTCCCAAATTAAAGAGCCTGCTTCGCATTACTATTTTTCTTTATTCGGTGGCCTGCGTCAATCAACAACCTAAGGGGCCTCCACCTCTAAGAGCTTACGCGTGCCTCCTTATGGGTGGTATGACAAAGCTTGTAGTGAAAAGCCCCGTAGTCAAGAAATATTAATCAAGGCAAAATGCACTGAAGTTTATTTTCTATTTACTCTAACCTCAATGGGTAATAAAAGACTGAGGGGTAGCTTTACTGCATGCACAGAGCATCATTCTTCTGCATATTTCATTTGCTGAGAGAGGGAATCACCACTGTTATCTTAGTCCTGACATGCTTTAACAGAGAGGTTATCTTTTTGGACTACTAGATGGCGCCATTTAACAGGGCCACACGGAGTGCTCAGGATTCCATGTGGTACTTATAAATAATAAAATATCAAAATATATTGAAATGTCTACTTGAGGCAATATTAACATACACCAGCAAACCCCCGATTCTTAAAAAGATCCCCCCTTTCTGTTTCTCCCCACCCCCCTCTTTCTCCCTTCCCCCTTCTCTTTCTCTCTTCACTCTTCTCACCATGCAAGTGGTGTCTCGGTTGCGCACACACGCACCACAAATCGCTCGAGTGAATGCATCAGTGGGACATGCTTATCGACACCTGTCTTTACATATAGGATGACTATAGAAAATACAGATAATCAATGGATGACATTAAGCCATATTTTGCACCAATGAGATTTAGGTATTGTTTGTGAATTTGTTCTGCCCGGATGGCACAAGAAATTATTTCTCCAAATGAAAAGGCACCATACCTGTGTTTAATGCAGAAAGTACAGTCACGGACTGTGAGAGGGGGTGTGGCTGGGTCAGCAATCCAATCTATACCACGGAACCAGAGCCCTGGTATGAGGTATGTAGCACAAAAGGGATGATGACCTAGCTGTTAGGTCCTCACTCTTTCAGGGAGGGGGTTATTTTGTAAATAATCAATAGTGACGGCCCAGTTCAAAACAGTCTTAATTTACCACTGTTTTTATTAGGAAAGAAAAGCAGCTTACAGCCAGGATTTTTCTCTCCTTCTTGCCCCACGCAGGGCCACCAGCCTTTCACCGTCTTTTGCTCAAACAAAGAGCAGAGGTCTCCCGATTCAACATCATCAAGCAGTTCCAGCCTGCACTTCTCTGCTGTTTGGCTGGTCGTGGCATCGGTTGAGATCCAGCTGTACGGAACCTGCAACATAAAAATATTTATTTAACATCTCGGGACACCAAAAGCTCATGATCTTCACGAATTCGGTATTGCGCGAGCAATACGTTTCCATATATAAACTCTGCTGGACGCTCTAAGAGGGCATCGTGACCATACCGTTGGCTTAAACAAAATTTCCTCTGTAAGGAAAAAAAACCGTCTCAAATTTTAAGAAAAGGGATTGGCATAAAAATAACAGTTCACACTTCCGTCCCCTTAAACATTTGGAATGTTAGAATGTTCTAATTAGTCGCTTCTTAGCTTGTAGCTAGGCTGTTTTGCCCAGACAGCACATGGCAATTATAATATACCGTAGTTAAGGTTGAATAAAGACATGTGTCCATCAAGTTTACATTTAACCCTGTCAACATCTTTAGCTTCCCGTAGTATTAATGTAGAGTCTGAAATTCTCTATCCTTTATTCTACAATTTGCTTCATCCAGACTAGAGAGTCCGAACTTCGCAAAATCCGGTCCGCTCGAGGATCCGCGAATTTTCAAAAAAATCGAACGCACTAAGATAAAAAATACCCTCGAAATTACGAGATTTTTCGTATTTTCGAAAATTTTCGCATTACGGGTTTAACATATTTTCGAAAATTATCGAAAATACGAGAAAGCTAGTATTTTCTCGTAATTTCTAAAATTTTCGAAAATATGTATCTATGGAAATAAGAGAAATCCTTGATTTTCGAAAATTTTCGAATTACCTGTTTTCCCGTATTTTCGAAAATAATTTTCAAAAATATCAAAATCTGCGAATCGGAAGTTCAGAAGGCGGAAAATACGGAAAAATCCGCCGTTCGCGAACGGGATAAATTCGCGGTGGATCCGGGTTCGGATCCGCGAACCGGCCCTCTCTAATCCAGACGTTTCCCTAAAAAGGATGTTTTCAATTATGGGCATGTCCACCCTAAAAATAAAGTTTTGCCATAAAGGTCTGCCATAAGGTAGGCAGACCCCTGCCCACCTCACCGCCCATTTATTTCTTTAAAAATATGCTCAGATTGCTACTTACAGCCCCTTCTCTGCTGCGTCGTCTCTGATCCGGCTCCCTATTTGCGGAAGTTGCAAGCAGGGGCTGGACCAGCAGCTGCATCTGTAACTGGCTGAGAGGCAGCCAATCACAGACACGGTGCTATACATTGAAGATGCCGTGGGAGAGATGGGTTGTAAGTAGTGATCTGAGCATTATTTTAAAGAAATATTTGGACTGTTGTGGGTGGGCAGGGGATACCTACTTTATGGCCAAAGGGTTTCACGCAGTGGCAAAGGCTGCAGAGGATGGATCCGGATGGTGGGTGGGAGGGGGGTTAAAGGGCTCCCATGCACATGTCCCTGCCTTACTAAGGTTAAGGAAATAGCAGGGACTAGATGACTCACTGAAAGTCTTCTTCTTTACTTTCCTGGACTTTGGACGGCACTGCAAGAGAACCATAAGGAGCAGAGATGTAAGGTAAGGATTTTTTTAAACTACACAGTGGGGCCAGTATGGGGTTACATTTTAGTTTTGGAAGTGGACTAGGGTTGCCACCTGTCCGGTTTTCGGGGATTCTTCTCTGCTGTCGGGTTTGCACTGCCACTGACAATAAAGTAAAACAATTCCAAAAAAAAAATCCCTCCTACCATTCCAGCCCATGTATTCCTTTGTTTCCAGCAGGGGGGGTGAGGGAGTCTGATCACTGAGAGTCTGTGCAGCAATCCCTCCTCCAGCCACAGTTTCAGGACATACCAGCCAATCGGAACATAGAGAGCTCCGCCCCCTCCAAACCAGACAGTTTCCCTGAACTTTAGACCAACAAATGTTAAGTTGTAGAAACCTACAGGTAGTTATATTAATCCATGTAGTGAGGCTGCACTGATTAAATGCATTGTGGCTTTTTCAGCCTGGCTGCATGTATTTTCAATAGGAGGCCCCTGATTTTACAATTCATCTGGCAACCCCAAGTGTATTTAATTGTAAAAGGGCAGTTGGTACCTGTTCCTTATACAGATACAAAATACAATGGCAGGACACCCATAGTCCTTTGCTGTCTGCTACTTGTTTCCCCATAATGCCTTGCTGTCAGAAACCTTGTTTCCCATAATTCCTTGTGTAAGAACACTTGTTTCCCTGCCACTATTATACAATTACATTATACAGACTGTGTCAATCTCATTTATTTCATCATCTCACCAATGAATTTGTGTTATCTCAATGCAGGTGCAGCTGTAAAATTACCAACATTTCCCTGACCCTGCCTGTTTTGCCTATGGAACCAATTCAGGGGGATGTTATTTTTAGTGTGTGTGCCCTGCGGTTTGACCCATTTCTTGTTGCCCAGCAGTTTGACCCATGCTGTGTACCCAGCAGTTTGACCCATGCCTGTGTGCCCAGCAGTTTGACCCATGCCTGTGTGCCCAGCAGTTTGACCCATGCCTGTGTGCCCAGCAGTTTACCATAGCCTGTGTGTCCAGAGTTTATCCATATATGTGTGCCAAGCAGTTTTACATGCCAGTGTGCCAAGCAGTTTTACCCATGTCTGTGTGACAAGCAGTTTTACCCATGCCTGTGTGGCCCAGCAGTTTACCCATGCCAGTTTTTCTACTACTTTACCAGTGTCAAGTGTGCAACTATATATCAGTGCTAGTTTTTCCTAAGTATTTTACCAATGTCTCTGTGCCACCATTTTACCAGTGCCAGTTTGCAATTTGTCCATGTGCAAAGCATTTTACCAGTACCCTATAATATGTACTTATGTACTGACAATCCCCATCGTCAGTGCCGCGCATCCCCAATTCTAATTGTCAGTGCCATGCTCCCCCATTCCCACTGTCAGTGCCATGCTCCCCCATTCCCATTGTCAGGCCATGTTCCCCTATTCCCATAGTCAGTGCCATGCTCCCCCATTCCATTGTGGGCACCATGTCCCATCCCATTGTCAGCATTATATAAATTTAAACTTTTCAGAACTATCCCCATTATAAACTTTTTTTGAGCCACACCCATTTTAAACACACCCATTTAAGCCACGCCCGCTCAGTTTGCGCCCACTTCTGTTCGGTTTGCAATAACCAAAAGATGGCAACCCTAAGGTGGACACGCCCTTTAATTATTTGCATTACACATCCCTACTGCAGGTATTTTACATATAATCTTCATTTTGAAGATCAATAGATTTAATATATTGTATATGCTTTGCTGTAGTCATTAGAGAGCTGAATTCATTCAGTCCTTTTATTTATTTCCCATGATTCACATTCCTTGGAATGTTCAAAACAGTACTGATGTTTACTGATTGGCTGTTGGGGTCAAACATGTTCAGACTTTACTGAGAAACTAAATCAACCCAGTGAGTGAGACCAAATGGACACTATTAGGGGTCCTGCAAACAGGAAGTATTATTTATACCCAGATAAATTACTGGAGGGCAGATTGTGTCAGTGGAATAATACATTTTTTTTTCTCAAAACCATTTCTCTGTCAGGCATTTATAATATTTCATATAACCTACCTCTGTAGTGGGGGAACTGTAAATTATAGCCTTATTATCTTACAGTTCCGAGGAGAAGGAAACCAGAAGCCACAAGGGGTAGGGATAATTAAAATTAAAGGGATATTATAAGTCACCTTGGAGTTCCGTGCCCTGTATAAAAGGTACCGGCCTGCGGCCTCATGCTTTTATATGGTCACGGAACTCCTCTGTGAATTCTAATATCCTTATAATTTACAGTTGAGGCAATCTCTGTACATTAGGACATAAACCACAAAGCATTTAACACGTTTTAGGTCAATGGCAAAAATAATTATACAAGTGCACATGTTATGTGTTTTTGTGCAGTTTTTGCCCTTTTACTTACTTTCCTTGGGGTTGGGAGCATTTTTTATTTTAAGGGTGGAGATGCCCTTCAATTTGGTCTTTAAAATGGTCTTTAACATCTTTAATTTTGTATGTTTATTTTGTTCATATAACCACAACTAAGCTATGTAATGTTGATCCTAATATCCAAATAGCTCTGTTGTATACAGTGTCTCCCTACTTAATCCTAATTAGCCTATGAATAATCATTCTAATTCAGTGCAATGCCTTCTTTCCTTTCCTGACGCCCCACAAGGGATTTCTGTAACCAATATTTAAGTTTATAAAGTATAATCCTTTTAAAGCTACAAGCCAAAGCAAGCCTATCCAATTAGGCTAAATACACAAAAATCTCAACTGGGATATAAGCAAGTTTGGTCAGACTGTAACATGTTGCAGCTTTCACCGGGAGGCAATTTGCTTCGTATAAATTCTCCATTTGAGATCTAAAGTACAAACTCCCCCCCCCATGCTATTTTGCTATTACTGAGAATTCAAGTTGATTATAGAGCAAATCTTAGAGCAATATTCAATGTTATATTTATATAAGCATAAAAAGAAAAGCAATTGACTACTTTGCTCTTATTTCTTAATTGCACGCTGCAGTATAATTCAAAGGCAAGCAGCCCGCGAATGGAGAAACAGAGAGATTCAAAAAGAAAAGTTTTCAATCCCCAACATTCCGTCTTGGAAAAACTCTGAGGTGGCCCACAGAGCTCTTTGCGGTCTAGAATGTTGCAATGTGATACCTTTGATTTCATTGAAAACTCTTCTTTATAAAAAGATTATCTCTAATTAGTCTTGGAAGGAACATAAAGCTCACAATGTTTTTTTCTCTCTTCTCATTCCCCCCCTTTTGGTAGGATCGATTGAGTGTAACAAAGGAGCTAATACATCAGCCGGGATTTTCCCCCCACGGCAGCTAGGAAATATGGAAACAAAAAGGTACACAGTGAAAACGGCCGAAGGAAGAAGCAGTGATGCTATTGTTTAAAGAACTCTCAATTATAATAATTTGGGCCTGGAATTGCCGTTTGATATTGTTCCCTGTTTGATTGCTTCGTACAAACTGAAAGAAACTTACATAAGCTTCTATACAAAACGATGTTTTCTGGATACAACTCACGCAGATTTCCATAAAAATACCAGTCTTTTCATGGGAGACTATGACCCAACCATGCAAAAATCTAAAAAGCTGGCAGATCTATTAAAGGAGCATCTGTAAGAAAAGCCACACGTTTTATGGATGCAGAGACATTTTCGAAAAGTTGTCCTCTCCTCTTGCCCGAATAAGCTCAATCCCAGCACATGTCCCACTAGAAGATGGGACTACTTTAGATCTTTATCTATTGAGTCTGTTTGTGCCAAAAGGCAAACAAGCCACAAAACATCTTGTTGGCCTGTTACAGCTATGGTTAGATACCAGAGCAGTAGATCACACTTCATATTGAAGTAGAAAGGTTTAGGAGCAGAAGTTACAAAAAAGCAACTAACTGTTATATACAAAATATTACTACTTACATGAAGTAGTAATCTAGTGGCTCACTTACCTAAATAGTTCACAAAGGAAATTTATCATTGTCCCAAATCTGGAGAACAAGGTTTGGAGGGATTTTAGATTCAGTCTTGTCGAGACTCCAGAAATGCTCCTGTAGAAACAAGTGAATATAAATATCTACTAAGTCTCACCCACTGACACATTGATTCTCTCTTTTGGTCTCCTAGTTGTATTTTCTGTCTTCTGTATCTCTGATTTTAGCCCATTTCTTCCTTCCATGCAAATTTCTGCTGTTTGTTTTGGCTAGTGTGAGATGTATATGTTCGATTTCCCATTGTATAGGTTATAGTCTCTTCTCACACAGTGAAAACTGTTGGCAGTTTACTAGTTTACCTGCAAACTAGATAACTATAATAACATGTCAACCAGCTGTAGTTAATGGTAAGCACTAGAATACTGCAAGCTGAAAAAGAGTTTATTATACAATTTATCTTAATAATAAATACAATCAAATAGAACAGGCATGTTGCGGAGTGGGAATGATCAAAAAGATTAGCAGGTAAAACAGATATTTCCATTTTTAAGGCCAACACCGCTTCACACACATCTTACACCTGCCAGCTCACGTACCTTTTTAGACACTGAACAGACTTGCTCTGCAGGAAGATAATCAAAGGGGAATACAAATCTCCAGTTGAAATTTCCTTCCCCTCCCATAGACCTATAGTGCACATCTGTCTTCTGTTTATTTTCTTCATGGCCGATGAGCCAGCTATGGAAAGAAAGCAGGACATTGCCCATTCATTCCAAGGAAGTGTATTTGTTCAGCTCTCAAAACTGTACCTACAGAGAGGATGCTTTTATCTCATTCCCTAAATCTGAGTCAGAGCACCAATATGGAAAATCCATGAACGCAGTTCTTGGCTATAATGTAAATCAGTCTGATAGGTTCTACAGAAGAGTTCAAAGAAAGGGCCAAAGCTCCTATAAATAATGGCACAAGTTGATATAAAAATTCTGGCTGAACTCATTTAACTTTCACTCTTCCTCTGGTTCAGTTTTCAATAATTAAAAAAAAAAAATTATAAATTTAAATTAGATCAAAATGGATAAGGAGCCAAGTCAATCAATCCCTAGGTCATGCGTTAACTTTTCCCCTGTAATCATCCAGTATTGGGAATTTTTGTAAGAATGAGTTATAAAAAAGATGGGCGAACTTCCGAAAGTTCAGTCCGTTTTTGAACTTCCGAGTTAATAGGAAAGTTGGAAAACGGACCCATTAAAGTCTTTAATGGGAGACAAATAGTTTGAAAAGTTCGAATGAAATACAATTAAAATATCAATGGTAACTTAATGTAAATGGCTGTGGGACCTGGGAAATGGTCTGGGAAACACGTTCCAATATCCAGGACTTTTGAAAAATCATTTTATCTCACGTGTGGTACCTTCTAGCTCCCCGCGTCCGATTTTCGATTATAATCCCATAAACGATTCGAACATTCTATAATTATCCCATAAAAGATTAGAAGATCGTTCGATTTTCGAATTCGATAATAATCGAATGTTTCGAATTGTTTATGGGATAATTATTGAATGTTCAAAAGTCCGAGAAATCCGGGTCGGGATAGTTCGAGACGTCCAAATCCGATCAAACTCGGGTTCTTGTCCATCTCTATATATAATTAAGCCTGTACAAATCATCTGTGATTAGTGAACCTAATGAAATAGATTTTTCATATAAATGTACAAGGAAAGGATCTGCCATTTTGAACTCAGAAAGAATTCCCAACATGAGATTCCACTGGTTTGTGGAATGGGGATGTCAGCCTTTAATGGGCTAACTAATCACTTATTATATTATATTATTGTGCGTTTAATTTAACATTTGTGCATCTTTACATAGTCCAATAGGTCTTGATAATAATATAGTTTTCCCCATTATTTCAAACCACAGACTGTAATTGATGCCACAACACAATTAATTCAGAATTCAATCACAATTAATCATAGTGGATTCTGCTGTATTTCTTTAATTCAAATTATCAGTGTCCCAATAGGAAAAATTTGTGAAAAAGCTTCAATGTGCTTGTTGTTTATATAAGACAGAGCTAAAAGAAAACATCCTTTAATGTGCATTGTACAGTATTTGTCAGTATTGAAACATACTTACCTTTAACATAAATGTCACTCATCTTCTCTCCAGTGATGCTTACATCATCCAAGATCACATCTTTGGTGTTCCAAATTATACAGCGCAAATAAAACCTTTCCAGGAAAAAAATGGAAACATTTTCTGTTATTTTGGTTTCTCACATTATTATTTTTACTTGTTCAAGATCATTTATACCTCCTGTTCCCATAGAGACGGCCAAAATGACTTATATCCCCCAGTCACTTCTAAGTGCTGCCCACTTACTAAGCAGCCCCACTGGTTCAGGCATGCTCAAAGTATGTCACCGAGAAAGAGAGAGAGAATGGAGATGACCAATGAGCACTTTTGTATCGCCATACTAAAGGGGAGAGCCTATAGAGTAACTATTGCACATGCGTAGGGTAATATTCTGCTTATTTCACACTCATATACTGTATATATTACAAGTGATGTTTTTTATTTACATTTTTGGGTAGACATTTTTTTAGCCTCAACTTATCCTTTAACATGTTTTATACCACAAAGTATGCTGGCTCACTTATATTAAACTCTGAAGGAGGTTGTTTACTTTCACAGAAGACTTAAAGGGCATGTCCACCCCCAAAACTATAAGTTAACCCACTACTGGCCCCACTGTGTACTGCAATAAAACTCCTTACCTAATCCCAGCTCCAAATGGCTGCCCTGAAATGTCCCCCCAAAGTCCAAAAAAACTGCCCACCAGGAGCCTAGCAGAGTCCATATAGGACTCTGCCTCCTGTCTCTTCTCCGGAGAAATTGCACATGCTCAGTGCAGCCCTCCCTCTCCCTCCCCCTAGTGTAAAAACCCTTTGGGGTACTGTAGGGCTTCCTCCCCCAGCCCCAACCGCTATACTAATGTCCAGAAACTCCCCTGATCGTTACTTACCTACTCCCTCCCATGCGTCCTGAACTGCCAGCAGCCGCGTCAGGGATTGTCTGCCTCTCAGCCAGTTTCATGCAAGCAGAGGCTGGGACAGTACACAAGAGGAAAGAGGGAAGGTAATAATAATAATATAGCGGTTGGGGCTGGGGGAGGAAGCCCTACAGTACCCCCAAAAAATGAAAAAAGGGATGGACATGCCCTTTAAAGGACATTGTTCATTGCCAAATGAAAAATTATATTGTAATGGACATATACACCAGGCTTCTTATATACACACTCCAGCCTGCAGGGGGTGTCAATGAGTAATAAGAGCAAGACAGCCCTGCTCTCTATGGAAAGGAAGAGCAGAAGGTGAAAGTAGATAGAAGTTTGTGATGGTGTGCGCCTGCCAGGACTGGTCTGTTTGGTGTGATCCCTAAAACAGTCTGTGTATGGAGAGGTGTGATCCCTTGTACAGTGTGATCTCCTGATTAACACAATACAATGTCCTGTGTGTAAGAACCTGTTACCACCTGCTGGAAGGACAAGTCACTGGACAGCCAAGTTACCTGATTGGATACAAACTCTGAGACAACAGATAAGTGTACACCAAGGACAAGTACAAATATATTCAGGCCTGATCAATATTTAGTGTGGTGCACCATAGGCAGGGACTACTCCATTACTGGATATATATGGGGAAACGGTTTATGTTTGTTATTAAACCATTGTTATACTTATTGTTACATGCAATTAAACTGTTTTATCCTGTTCAAGAAAGTAAGTGCTGTCTGCTTTGTGCCAGACCACCAGAGTAACCCACTGTGTGACATGCTGCCTATAAACCATCCCATAAAGCAGTGATATGGTACAATATATAGGAAAATCACCCCAAACCCCAAAATCATGATCGTTGGAAGATGACCAAACCTAGAAACTACGGTAAATTTTTTATGCAGTTATGCATTTCTTTTTAACCTTCCTTGTCCTCAAAATAATAGATAGAGGCCCCTTGCCCACCGCTAGAAACCAGTGTGCACCCTTACTTACCGTTGGCTTTCCGTGGTGTTATGTTAAACGGTGGACCAGGAGGACCCAAAAACTTGGGGAATATGTCTACCCACATCTGCAACTTTCCCTGGAAAAATGAATAAAAAGCATCAGAATAGTTATTCCAATGTATTATATAGTTGGAATGGCAAACAAAATGGTGGACATTCTCAATGCTTATGTAAAGCTAGCTACACACATGATATAAATCTCATTAAGAGCAATTTATCTAACTTAGTTACATAGTATAGCAGGCTGAATAAAGACATCCATCCATCTAGTTCAACCTTTACATCCTTCCTATTATGTATGTCTAACAGTTACACAGTAACATAGTATTGGAGGTTGTAAAAAGTAGAGTACTGTGATACTTTTAATGGACTAACAGTTTATTTTAGTAGACAAGCTTTTAAGGGATCAACCCTCTTCCTCAGTACTGCTCTGACCTGATGAAGAGAGTAGATCCCTCGAAAGCTTGTTCTACTAAAATAAATGTTAGTCCATTAAAAGTATCACAGTACTCTACTTTTTACTACATATGTTGGACTATACGTCAATTTTTTTTTATTTTTACCAGGTTGTATAAAAGACATACGTCCATCTAGTCCAACCTTTATACCCTACCCATAATGTCTGTATAACAGTTACATAGTAACATAGTATTGGAGGTTGTATAAAGACATACCTCCATCTAGTCCACCCTTTATACCCTACCCATAATGTCTGTCTAACAGTTACATAGTAAACATAGTATTGGAGGTTGTATAAAGACATATGTCCATCTAGTCCAACCTTTATACCCTACCCATAATGTCTGTATAACAGTTAAATAGTAACATAGTATTGGAGGTTGTATAAAGACATACGTCTATCTAGTCCAACCTTTACACCCTACCCATAATGTCTGTCTATCAGTTACATAGTAACATAGTATTGGAGGTTGTATAAAGACATACGTCCATCTAGTCACACCTTTATACCCTACCAATAATGTCTGTATAACAGTTACATAGTACATAGTATTGGAGGTTGTATAAAGACATACGCTTGTGAGGTTCTCATTCATCCAGGTCATGGTATATCTGTTGTATTAATTAGATCAACTGGACTTGAAATGTAGTTCTTTGAAGACGTTTCGCTAGTCATCCGACTGGCTTTCTCAATTCAGAATGACTTGTACAAGAATCTGTGGCAATTATGTACCCTGGAAAATCCCAATTAGCATATCACAGCCAGGTGTTAAGGGTGATTAGATAGTGGCTAAGAGGTGTTATAGGAACGCCCAGAGTAAGGTGTTAAAACAGCATTGTAACATGGCAGAACAGTTGGTGTCGAACATGGAGGAGGTAGAAACACAGGCGCTTAATACCTTTAAGGGCATAGCTCCCAGCCACTGGTTCAGATATGTTGATGACACCTGGTTAAAATCCACCAGAAGGAAGTACAAGCTTTCACAGAACACAATTATGCGGTGGACCAAAACATTAAATTCACAAGGGAAGAGGTACAAAACAACAAACTGGCTTTCTTGGACTGCTTGGTAGAAGTTAAGGAAATGGTAAACTGGAGTAGAGGTTTACAGAAAACCAACACACAGATAGTATTTGATGTTTGACTCCCACCACCCTTTAGATCACAAGCTGGGTGTCATCAGAACCCTGCAACACAGAGCCGAGAACATCCCCACTAGCACAGAGGCGAAGGCTAAAGAAATGAAACATCTCAGAGGAGCCCTTAAAACTTGTGGATATCCGACTGGCCTTTGTCAAAAGAAGTAGAAGGAAAGAAAAGAACACAAATACCAACAGTGAAGGGAAAGCAAGACAGGAGGAAGAACATGGTCATCCCATATGTAGCAGGGGTCTCTGAGAAATTAAGAAGAATTTTCAAAAAACATCGTATCCCTGTTGCTTTAAACCGAACAACACACTGAGGCAGCAATTGGTACATCCAAAGACCCAATACCAAAACACAAGAAAAGCGACATCATATATGCGGTGCAGTGCAGTGAAGAATGCTCTGATTTGTATGTGGGTGAGACCAAAAGCAACTGCATCAACGTATGGCCCAGCACAGAAGAGCCAATTCCTCGGGTCAGGACTCAGCGTGTATCTGCATCTTAAGGATAAAGGACATACCTTTGAAGATTGTAATGTTAACATACTGGCGAAGGAACGTGACTGGTTCAAGAGAGGTGTTAAGGAGGCCATTTATGTGAAAATAAAGAACCAAGCCTAAATAGAGGTGGGGGGGGTTCGACACAAACTGTCTGCCATGTACAATGCTGTTTTAACAACCTTACTCTGGGCGTTCCTATAACACCTCTTAGCCACTATCTAATCACACCCTTAACACCTGGCTGTGATATGCTAATTGGGATTTTCCAGGGTACATAATTGCCACAGATTCTTGTACAAGTCATTCTGAATTGAGAAAGCCAGTCGGATGACTAGCGAAACGTCTTCAGAACTACATTTCAAGTCCAGTTGATCTAATTGAATACAACAGATATAAAGACATAGTCCATCTAGCCCAACCTTTATACCCCACCCTAATGTCTGTCTAACAGTTACATGGTAACATAGTATTGGAGGTTGTATAAAGACATACGTCCATCTAGCCCAACCTTTATACCCTACCAATAATGTCTGTATAACAGTTACATAGTAACATAGTATTGGAGGTTGTATAAAAACTACGTCCATCTAGTCCAACCTTTATACCCTACCCATAATGTCTGTCTAACAGTTACATGGTAACATAGTATTGTAGGCTGAATAAAGACTTACATTCATCTAGTCCAACCTTTATACCCTACCCATAATGTCTATATAACAGTTACATAATAACATAGATTGGAGGTTGTATAAAGACATACGTCCATCGTCCAACCTTTATACCCTACCCATAATGACTGTATAACAGTTACAAAGTAACATAGTATTGGAGGTTGTATAAAGACATACGTCCATCTAGTCCAACCTTTATACCCTACCCACAATGTCTATAACAGTTACACAGTAACATAGTATTGGAGGTTGTATAAAGACATACGTCCATCTAGTCCAACATTTATACCCTACCTATAATGTATGTCTTACAGTTACATAGTTAAATAGTAGTGTAGGCGGAATAAAGACTTACATCCATCTAGTCCAACCTTTTAAAGGGTATCTCCACTGGTTTTTGTAAGTTTTTTGAATCCAGTTCTATTGAAGAACGGGAGGTAAAGGAGCTGTGCCTTACCTTCCGTTCTTCAATAGAACACA
The DNA here is from genome assembly GCA_019447015.1 of Hymenochirus boettgeri. Lineage (NCBI taxonomy): Eukaryota > Metazoa > Chordata > Amphibia > Anura > Pipidae > Hymenochirus > Hymenochirus boettgeri. The sequence continues at coordinate 54,565 of JAACNH010000745.1, forward strand.
CAGGAGCCAGGAGAGAAGGTAAGAACTTACCCGCTCGCTCGCTCCCCGGCGCTTGGTCTGACAGGTCCCGACGGACCTTGTCTTCTATGCGCATAGATCGCGCATGCGCATAGAAGACAAGGTCCGTCGGGACCTGTCAGACTACGCGCCGGGGGAGCGAGCGAGCGGGTAAGTTCTTACCTTCTCTCCTGGCTCCTGTTTGTTCTATTGAAAACGGAAGGTAAGGCACAGCTCCTTTACCTCCCGTTCTTCAATATAAATGGATTCAAAAAACTTACAAAAACCAGTGGAGATACCTTTAAGTTGACCCATGACCCCTGCCAACGTGTTGATCCAGAGGAAGTTTAAAGTATTAATATCCCTTTACTGTCTACTTTAAATTGTCCAAATTTATGGACCTGTTTAGAAATTCCATTTCTCACACACCTCATTGTTGAGTGGATTCTATAATGTTTGTACCTGTTCTATATCAGGCTGTAGAGGGCTGTACAAGGACCTGGTCTCCACGTGCTCACACAAAGTCCTTGCTTTTGGAGCACATGAAAGCAAGACTTCTTCAGGTGGACCCAGGTGGGGATTAGGAAACTTACTGTCTTCTGGAAATAAGAGAAATAATAGAAATAAAACAATCATTGTAGTCTTTAAGAGAACAAAGAAATTAGATGAAAAAAGATATTGCTATAATTTTCATCCTGTAAGATGGGGGTAAAACCAATTAATTCCTTTACCAACAATAAGCTGGTAAACTACACCCATTAATATAAAAAATATCAACATTGGAAAAAATGACAGTATATATTGCATGTAATGCTATTGGTTTTATTATTATCAGTAACATTCTCCATCCATGCAAAAAAGTTAAGAGGGCAAATTGGAACAATACATGAGCTAAGAGAACAAGTGATAACGAGTAAAAGAAAAAATAATAAACTCATCAATTTCATTGTATAAAATTATTGCATTTCTGCCTGATTGTTCCCTAATAAGGAAACTGATAACGTCGGAAAGTGAAAGTAAAGTAAGAGGACTCCATACTACAAGGATCCACTTATTATGACAACATTACGGTGCAGATCTGAGCGTTGCTTTTACGAAAAAATTGTAATAGCTCACGACAACAAAAGGGAAATACTGTAAAGCAAAGATTCATGGGAACTGGGAGTATCAACCCTCAATAATATTCAAACTTCGTCTTTGTCAATAAACACAAAGCATTGTTTTGTTTCTGTTGCTGGTGTAGGAGGCACTTTTTCATTTATTGAATTATTGAAATCAGACAAACCTCATAGACAATATTAACTGAGCCGTAACTCACCGAGTTCGGAAAGGTGATACTCCTGGCTCCTGAATATTATCCTGTTGGTTTTATATATGGGAGGTTTACAGTTCCGGTGTTGTGAATAAATATGGAGAAGTTGAGTAGGTCTCAGTTGGTCTCGCCACTGGTTCGGTCCAGATCTTGTTTAAAATAAAGAAAATGAGAATTACAACTTCGGTAGGGTAATTTTTCTGCGATTTGGGCGGCAGTAATATCTTCACTTTTCGCTGCGATATAGGACTAAACGCAATGAATACGCTGATGTCACCGGCATCTCTGTATGTGAGAAAACGGAGACTCCCCCCTGGACCCTCATTATTACACTATACAATCTGACACCTTCCCATGACCCACTGACAGGTTACATATAAGGGCACTTATAGGCACTATATAGGCATCACTGACAACCCCCTTAACTGACAGTTTACATATATGGGCACTACTGACATCTTCTCACGATCCACTGACAGGTTACATATATGGGCACTTATAGCCACTATATGGGCACTACTGACACTTTCTCATGACCCACCAACAGGTTACATATATGGACATTTATGGCCACTATATGGGTACTACTGACACTTCTAATGACCCACTGACAGGTTACATATATAGGCACTTTATGGGCACTACTGACACCTTCTAATGACCCACTGACAGGTTACATATATGGACAATTATGCGTTTTCAACGCTTAGACTTGGTGTATTTAAATGGGTGAACTTAACGCAAGGAAACGCTTATCGCTGTTTACAAATAAGATTGAGCAGTTACTATGGCAATATGCAAAGTGTCGGAGGTAATGAATTTTCACAGCACCTAAGTTTTGCCAATACTTTATTCATTGTTTGAGGGAATATAACATTAGCAGAAATAAAACATGGTACCAGGGCATTTCACCTACAGCTATCACTGTTCGGAAATAAAACATGGTACCAGGGCATTTCACCTACAGCTATCACTGTTCGGAAATAAAACATGGTACCAGGGCATTTCACCTAGAGCTATCACTGTTCGGAAATAAAACATGGTACCAGGGCATTTCACCTAGAGCTATCACTGTTCGGAAATAAAACATGGTACCAGGGCATTTCACCTAGAGATATCACTGTTCAGAAATAAAACATGGTACCAGGGCATTTCACCTAGAGCTATCACTGTTCAGAAATAAAACATGGTACCAGGGCATTTCACCTAGAGCTATCACTGTTCAGAAATAAAAAAACATGGTACCAGGGCATTTCACCTAGAGATATCACTGTTCGAAAAAAAACCATGGTACCAGGGCATTTCACCTAGAGCTATCACTGTTCAGAAATAAAACATGGTACCAGGGCATTTCACCTAGAGCTATCACTGTTCAGAAATAAAACATGGGTACCAGGGCATTTCACCTAGAGCTATCACTGTTCAGAAATAAAACATGATACCAGGGCATTTTACCTAGAGCTATCACTGTTCAGAAATAAAACATGGTACCAGGGCATTTCACCTAGAGCTATCACTGTTCAGAAATAAAACATGGTACCAGGGCATTCACTAGAGCTATTCACTGTTCAGAAATAGAACATGGTACCAGGGCATTTCACCTAGAGATATCACTGTTCAGAAATAAAACATGGTACCAGGGCATTTCACCTAGACTACGTAATCCTAATTAAGCCTATGAATATCATTCTAATTCAGTGCAATGCTTCTTTCCTTTCTGACAGCCCCACAGGGATTTCTGTAACCAATATTTAAGTTTATAAAGATATAATCCTTTAGCTACAAGCCAAAGCAAGCCTATATCAATGGCTAAATAACACAAATCTCAACGGGATATAAGCAAGTTTGGGTCAGACTGTAACATGTTGCAGCTTTCACCCGGGAGGCAATTTGCTTCTTATAAATTCTCCATTTGAGATCTAAATACAAACCCCCCCCATGCTATTTTGCTATTACTGAGAATTCAAGTTGATTATAGCAAATCTTAGAGCAATATTCAATGTTATATTATATAGCTAAAGAAAAGCCAATTGACTACTTTTGCTCTTAATTTCTTATTGCACGCTGCAGTATAATTCAAAGCAAGCAGCCCGCGAATGGAAACAGAGAGATTCACAAAAAGAAAAGTTTTCAATCCCCAACATTCCGTCTTGGAAAAACTCTGAGGTGGCCCACAGAGCTCTTTGCGGTCTAGAATGTTGCAATGTGTACCCTTTGATTTCATTGAAAACCTTCTTTATAAAAGATTATCTCTAATTAGTCTTGGAAGGACATAAAGCTCACAATGTTTTTTTCTCTCTTCTCATTCCCCCCCTTTTGGTAGGATCGATTGAGGTAACAAAGGAGCTAATACATCAGCCGGTTTTTCCCCCCACGGCAGCGTGAAATATGGAAACAAAAGTCACAGTGAAAACGCCGAAGGAAGGAAGCTTGATGCTATTGTTTAAAGAACTCTCAATTATATAATTTGGGCCTGGAATTGCCGTTTGATATTGTTCCCTGTTGATTGCTTCGTACAAACTGAAAGAAACTTACATAAGCTTCTATACATAAACCAAATGTTTTCTGGATACAACTCACGCAGATTTCCATAAAAATACCAGTCTTTTCATGGGAGACTATGACCCAACCATGCAAAAATCTAAAAAGCTGGCAGATCTATTAAAGGAGCATCTGTAAGAAAAGCCACACGTTTTATGGATGCAGACATTTTCGAAAAGTTGTCCTCTCCTCTTGCCAATAGCTCAATCCCAGCACATGTCCCACTAGAAGATGGGACTACTTTAGATCTTTATCTATGAGTCTGTTTTGTGCCAAAAGGCAAACAAGCCACAAAACATCTTGTTGGCCGTTTACAGCTATGGTTAGATCCGAGCAGTAGATCACACTCATATTGAAGTAGAAAGGTTTAGGAGCAGAAGTTACAAAAAAGCACCTAACTGTTATATACAATATTACTACTTACATGAAGGTAATCTAGTGGCTCACTTACCTAAATAGTCATCAAAGGAAAATTTATCATTGTCCCAAATCTGGAGAACAAGGTTTGGAGGGATTTAAGATTCAGTCTTGTCGAGACTCCAGAAATGCTCCTGTAGAAACGTGAATATAAATATCTACTCAAGTCTCACTCACCCACTGACACATTGATTCTCATCTTTTGGTCTCCTAGTTTGTATTTTCTGTCTTCTGTATCTCTGATTTTAGCCCATTTCTCCTTCCATGCAAATTTCTGCTGTTTGTTTTGGCTATGTGTGAGATGTATATGTTCGATTTCCCATTGTTATAGTTATAGTCTCTTCTACACAGTGAAACTGTTGGCAGTTTACTATTTACCTGCAAACTAGATAACTAATAATAACATGTCAACCAGCTGTTTAATGTAAGCACTAAAATACTGCAAGCTGAAAAAGTAGTTTATTATACAATTTATCTTATATATAAATACAATCAAATAGAACAGGCATTTTCGGATGGGAATGGGATCAAAAAGAATTAGCAGGTAAAACAGTATTTCCATTTTTAAGGCCAACACCGCTTCACACACATCTTCACACCTGCAGCTCACGTACCTTTTTAGACACTGAACAGCTGCTCTGCAGGAAGATAATCAAGGGGAATACAAATCTCCAGTTGAAATTTCCTCCCCCTCCCATAGACCTATAGTGCACATCTGCTTCTGTTTATTTTCTTCATGGCCGATGAGCCAGCTATGGAAAGAAAGCAGGACATTGCCCATTCATTCCAAGGAAGTGGTATTTGTTCAGCCTCAAAACTGTACCTACAGAGAGGATGCTTTTATCTCATTCCCTAAATCTGAGTCAGACACCAATATGGAAAATCCATGAACGCAGTTCTTGGCTATAATGTAAATCAGTCTGATAGGTTCTACAGAAGGTTCAAAGAAAGGGCCAAAGCTCCTATAATCAATGGCAAAGTTGATATAAAAATTCTGGCTGAACTCATTTAACTTCACTCTTCACTCTTCTCTGGTTCAGTTTCAATAATTAAAAAAAAAAAATTATAAATTTAAATTAGATCAAAATGGATAAGGAGCCAAAGTCAATCAATCCCTAGGTCATGCGTTAACTTTTCCCCTGTAATCATCCAGTATTGGGAATTTTTGTAAGAATTTATAATAAAGATGGGCGAACTTCCGAAAGTTCATTCCGTTTTTGAACTTCCGAGTTTATGGAAAGTTGGAAAACGGACCCATTAAAGTCTTTAATGGGAGACAAATAGTTTGAAAAGTTCGAATGAAATACAATTAAAATATCAATGGTAACTTAATGTAAATGGCTGTGGGACCTGGGAAATGGTCTGGGAAACACGTTCCAATATCCAGACTTTTGAAAAATCGATTTTATCTCACGTGTGGTACCTTCTAGCTCCCCCCGCGTCCGATTTTCGATTATATCCCATAAACGATTCGACATTCTATAATTATCCCATAAAAGATTAGAAATCGTTCGATTTTCGAATTCGAAAATAATCGAATGTTCGAATTGTTTATGGGATAATTATTGAATGTTCAAAAGTCCGAGAAATCCGGGTCCGGGATAGTTCGAGACGTCCAAATCCGATCAAACTCGGGTTCTTGTCCATCTCTATATATAATTAAGCCTTGTACAAATCATCTGTGATAGTGAACAAATGAAATAGATTTTTCATATAAATGTACAGGGAAAGGATCTGCCATTTTGAACTCAGAAAGAAATTCCCAACATGAGATTCCACTGGTTTGTGGAATGGGGATGTCAGCCTTTAATGGGCTAACTAATCACATTATTATATTATATTATTGTGCGTTTTAATTTAACAATTTGTGCATCTTTACATAGTCCAATAGGTCTTGATAATAATATAGTTTTCCCCATTATTCAAACCACAGACTGTTATTGATGCCACAACACAATTAATTCAAATTCAATCACAATTAATCATAGTGGATTCTGCTGTATTTCTTTAATTCAAATTATCAGTGTCCCAATAGGAAAAATTTGTGAAAAAGCTTCAATGTGCTTGTTGTTTATATAAGACAGAGCTAAAAGAAAACATCCTTTAATGTGCATTGTACAGTATTTGTCAGTATTGAAACATACTTTACCTTTAACTAAATGTCACTCATCTTCTCCTCCAGATGCTTACATCATCCAAGATCACATCTTGGGTGTTCCAAATTATACAGCGCAAATAAACCTTTCCGAAAAAAATGGAAACATTTTCTGGTTATTTGGTTTCTCTCACATTATTTATTTTACTTGTTCAAGATCATTTATACCTCCTGTTCCCATAGAGACGCCCAAAATGACTTATATCCCCCAGTCACTTCTAAGTGCTGCCCACTTACTAAGCAGCCCCACTGGTTCAGGCATGCTCAAAGATGTCACCGAGAAAGAGGAAGAATGGAGATGAACCAATGAGCACTTTTGTATCTGCCATACTAAAGGGGAGAGCCTATAGATTAACTATTGCACATGCTGTAGGTGTAATATTCTGCTTATTTCACACTCATATACTGTATATATTACAGTGATGTTTTTTATTTACATTTTTGGGTAGACATTATTTTTAGCCTCAACTTATCCTTTAACATGTTTTATACCCACAAAGTATGCTGCTCACTTAATTAAACTCTGAAGGAGGTTGTTTACTTTCACAGAAGACTTAAAGGGCATGTCCACCCCCAAACTATAAGTTAACCCACTACGGGCCCCACTGTGTACTGCATAAAACTCTACCTTACATCCCAGCTCCAAATGGCTGCCCTGAAATGTCCCCCCAAAGTCCAAAAAAACTGCCCACCAGGAGCCTAGCAGAGTCCATATAGGACTCTGCCTCCTGTCTCTTCTCCGGAGAATTGCACATGCTCAGTGCAGCCCTCCCTCTCCCTCCCCCTAGTGTAAAAACCCTTTGGGGTACTGTAGGGCTTCCTCCCCCAGCCCCAACCGCTATACTAATATCCAGAAACTCCCCTGATCGTTACTTACCTTACTTCCCCTCCCCATGCGTCCTGAACTCCCAGCAGCCGCGTCAGGGATTGTCTGCCTCTCAGCCAGTTTCATGCAAGCAGGGCTGGGACAGTACACAAGAGGAAAGAGGGAAGGTATATAATAATATATCGGTTGGGGGCTGGGGGAAGCCCTACAGTACCCCCAAAAAATGAAAAAAGGGATGGACATGCCCTTTAAGGACATGTTCATTGCCAAATGAAAAATTATATTGTAATGGACATATACACCAAGGCTTCTTATATACCACCTCCAGCCTGCAGGGGGTGTCAATGAGTAATAAGAGACAAGAACAGCCTGCTCTCTATGGAAAGGAAGAGCAGAAGGTGAAAGTAGATAGAAGTTTGTGATGGTGTGCGCCTGCCAGGACTGGTCTGTTTGGTGTGATCCCTAAAACAGTCTGTGTATGGAGAGGTGTGATCCCTTGTACAGTGTGATCTCCGATTAACAACAATACAATGTCCGTGTGTAAAACCTGTTACCACCTGCTGGAAGGACAAGTCACTGGACAGCCATTACCTGATTGGATACAAACTCTGAGACAACAGATAAGTGTACACCAAGGACAAGTACAAATAATTTCAAGCCTGATCAATATTTAGTGTGGGTGCACCATAGGCAGGGACTACTCCATACTGGATATCTTATATGGGGAAACGGTTTATGTTTGTTATTAAACCATTGTTTACTTATTTTACATGCAATTAAACTGTTTTATCCTGTTCAAAGAAAGTAAGTGCACTGTCTGCTTGTCAGACCACCAGAGTAACCCCGGTGTGACATGCTGCCTATAAACCATCCCAAAGCAGTGATATGGTACAATATATAGGAAAATCACCCCCAAACCCCAAAATCATGATCGTGGGAAAGCGTGACAAAACAGAACTACGGTAAATTTTTATCAGTTATGCATTCTTTTAACCTCCTTGTCCTCAAAATAATAGATAGAGGCCCCTTGCCACCCGCCTAGACACCAGTGTGCACCCTTACTTACCGTTTTGGCTTTCCGTGGTGTTATGTTAAACGGTGGACCAGGAGGCCCAAAACTTGGGGAATATGTCTACCCACATCTGCAACTTTCCCTGGAAAAATGAATAAAAGCATCAGAATAGTTATCCAATGTATTATGTTGGAATGGCAAACAAAATGGGTGGACATTCTCATGCTTATGTAAAGCTAGCTACACACATGATATAAATCTCATTAAGAGCAATTTATCTACTTTAGTTACATAGTATAGCAGGCTGATAAAGACATCCATCCATCTAGTTCAACCTTTACATCCTTCCTATTGTATGTCTAACAGTTACACAGTAACATATTGGAGGTTGTAAAAAGTAGAGTACTGTGATACTTTAAATGGACTAACAGTTTTTTAGTAGACAAGCTTTTAAGGGATCAACCCTCTTCCTCAGTACTCTCTGCTCTGACCTGATGAAGAGAGTAGATCCCTCGAAAGCTTTCTACTAAAATAAACTTAGTCCATTAAAGTATCACAGTACTCTACTTTTTACTACATATGTTGGACTAATACGTCAATTTTTTTTTATTTTTACCAGGTTGTATAAGACTAACGTCCATCTAGTCCAACCTTTACCCTACCCATAATGTCTGTATAACAGTTACATAGTAACATAGTATTGGAGGTTGTATAAACATACCTCCATCTAGTCCACCCTTTATACCCTACCCATAATGTCTGTCTAACAGTTACATAGTAACATAGTATTGGAGGTTGTATAAAGACATATGTCCATCTAGTCCAACCTTATACCCTACCCATAATGTCTGTATAACAGTTACATAGTAACATATATTGGGAGGTTGTATAAAGACATACGTCTATCTAGTCCACCCTTTACACCCTACCCATAATGTCTGTCTATCAGTTAACATAGTAACATAGTATTGGAGGTTGTATAAAGACATACGTCCATCTAGTCCCAACCTTTATACCCTACCATAATGTCTGTATAACAGTTACATAGTAACAGTATTGGAGGTTGTATAAAGATCCGCTTGTGAAGTTTCTCATTCATCCAGGTCATGGTATATCTTTTGTATTCAATTAGATCAACTGGACTTGAAATGAGTTTCTGAAGACGTTTCGCTAGTCATCCGACTGGCTTCTCAATTCAGAATGACTTGTACAAGAATCTGTGGCAATTATTTACCCTGGAAAATCCCAATTAGCATATCACAGCCAGGTGTTAAGGGTGTGATTAGATAGTGGCTAAGAGGTGTTATAGGAACGCCCAGAGTAAGGTGTTAAAACAGCATTGTAACATGGCAAACAGTTGGTGTCAACATGGAGGAGGTAGAACACAGGCGCTTAATACCTTTAAGGCTAGCTCCCTCCAGCCACTGGTTCAGATATGTTGATGACACCTGGGTTAAAATCCACCGAAGGGGATACAAGCTTTCACAAAACACATTAATGCGGTGGACCAAAACATTAAATTCACAAGGAAGAGGTACAAAACAACAAACTGGCTTTCTTGGACTGCTTGGTAGAAGTTAAGGAAAATGGTAAACTGGAAGTAGAGGTTTACAGAAAACCAACACACAAGACAGTATTTGATGTTTGACTCCCACCACCCTTTAGATCACAAGCTGGGTGTCATCAAACCCTGCAACCAGAGCCGAGAACATCCCCACTACACAGAGCGAAGGCTAAAGAAATGAAACATCTCAGAGGAGCCCTTAAAACTGTGGATATCCAGACTGGGCCTTTTCAAAAGAAGTAGAAGGAAAAAAAGAACACAAATACCAACAGTGAAGGGAAAAGCAAGACGGAGGAAGAACATGGTCATCCCATATGTAGCAGGGGTCTCTGAGAAATTAAGAAGAATTTTCAAAAAACATCGTATCCCTGTCTGCTTTAAACCGAACAACACACTGAGGCAGCAATTGGTACATCCAAAGACCCAATACCAAAACACAAGAAAAGCGACATCATATATGCGGTGCAGTGCAGTGAAGAAATGCTCTGATTTGTATGTGGGTGAGACCAAACAGCAACTGCATCAACGTATGGCCCAGCACAGAAGAGCCAATTCCTCGGTCAGGACTCAGCCGTGTATCTGCATCTTAAGGATAAAGGACAAACCTTGAAGATTGTAATTAACATACTGGCGAAGGAACGTGACTGGTTCAAGAGAGTGTTAAGGAGGCCATTTATGTGAAAATAAGAAACCAAGCCTAAATAGAGGTGGGGGGGGTTCGACACCAACTGTCTGCCATGTACAATGCTGTTTTAAACACCTTACTCTGGGCGTCCTAAACACCTCTTAGCCACTACTCAATCACCCCCCTTAACACCTGGCTGTGATATGCTAATTGGGATTTTCCAGGGTACATAATTGCCACAGATTCTTGTACAGTCATTCTGAATTAGAGAAAGCCAGTCGGATGACTAGCGAAACGTCTTCAAGAACTACATTTCAAGTCCAGTTGATCTAATTGAATACAACAGATATAAAGACATACGTCCATCTAGCCCAACCTTTATACCCCCACCCATAATGTCTGTCTAACAGTTCATGGTAACATAGTATTGGAGGTTGTATAAAGACATACGTCCATCTAGCCCAACCTTTATACCCTACCAATAATGTCTGTATAACAGTTACATAGTAACATAGTATTGGAGGTTGTATAAAAAACTACGTCCATCTAGTCCAACCTTTATACCCTACCCATATGTCTGTCTAACGTTACATGGTAACATAGTATGGTAGGCTGAATAAAGACTTACATTCATCTAGTCCAACCTTTATACCCTACCCATAATGTCTATATAACAGTTACATATAACATAGTATTGGAGGTTGTATAAAGACATACGTCCATCTAGTCCACCCTTTATACCCTACCCATAATGACTGTATAACAGTTACAAAGTAACATAGTATTGGAGGTTGTATAAAGACATACGTCCATCTAGTCCAACCTTTATACCCTACCCACAATGTCTATATAACAGTTACACAGTAACATAGTATTGGAGTTGTATAAAGACATACGTCCATCTAGTCCAACATTATACCCTACCTATATGTATGTCTTACAGTTACATAGTTAAATAGTATGTAGGCGGAAAAAGACTTACATCCATCTAGTCCAACCTTTTAAAGGGTATCTCCACTGGTTTTTGTAAGTTTTTTGAATCAGTTCTATTGAAGAACGGGAGGTAAAGGAGCTGTGGCCTTACCTTCCGTTCTTCAAAGAACACACAGGAGCCAGAGAGAAGGTAAGAACTTACCCGCTCGCTCGTCCCCCGGCGCTTGGTCTGACAGGTCCCGACGGACCTTGTCTTCTATGCGCATAGATCGCGCATGCGCATAGAACAAGGTCCGTCGGGACCTGTCAGACTACGCGCCGGGGGAGCGAGCGAGCGGGTAAGTTCTTACCTCTCTCTCTGGCTCCTTTTGTTCTATTGAAGAACGGAAGGTACACAGCTCCTTTACCTCCCGTCTCTTCATATAATGGATTCAAAAAACTTACAAAAACCAGTGGAGATACCCTTTAAGTTGACCCATGACCCCTGCCAACGTGTTGATCCAGAGGAAGTTTAAAGTATTAATATCCCTTTACTGTCTACTTTAAATTGTCCAAATTTTATGGACCTTTTAGAAATTCCATTTCTCACACACCTCATTTTTGAGTGGATTCTATAATGTTTGTACCTGTTCTATATCAGGCTGTAGAGGGCTGTACAAGGACCTGGTCTCCACGTGCTCACACACAAGTCCTTGCTTTTGGAGCACATGAAGAGCAAGACGTTCTTCAGGTGGACCCAGGTGGGGATTAGGAAACTTACTGTCTTCTGGAAATAAGAGAAATAATAGTAAATAAAACAATCATTGTAGTCTTTAAGAGAACAAAGAAATTAGATGAAAAAAGATATTGCTATAATTTTCATCCTGTAAGATGGGGTAAAACCAATTATTCCTTTACCAACAATAAGCTGGTAAACTACACCCATTAATATAAAAATATCAACATTGGAAAAAATGACAGTATATATTGCATGTAATGCTATTGGTTTTATTATTATCAGTATTCCTCATCCATGCAAAAAAGTTAAGAGGGCAAATTGGAACAATACATGAGCTAAGAGAACAAGTGATAACGAGTAAAAGAAAAAATAATAAACTCATCAATTTCATTGTATAAAATTATTGCATTTCTGCCTGATTGTTCCCTAATAAGGAAACTGATAACGTCGGAAAGTGAAAGTAAAAGTAAGAGGACTCCATACTACATAAGGATCCACTTATTATGACAACATTACGGTGCAGATCTGAGCGTTGCTTTTACGAAAAAATTGTAATAGCTCACGACAACAAAAGGGAAATACTGTAAAGCAAAGATTCATGGGAACTGGGAGTATCAACCCTCAATAATATTCAAACTTCGTCTTTGTCAATAAACACAAAGCATTGTTTTGTTTCTGTTGCTGGTGTAGGAGGCACTTTTTCATTTATTGAATTATTGAAATCAGACAAACCTCATAGACAATATTAACTGAGCCGTAACTCACCGAGTTCGGAAAGGTGATACTCCTGGCTCCTGATATTATCCTGTTGGTTTTTATATAGGGAGGTTTACAGTTCCGGTGTTGTGAATAAATATGGAGAAGTTGAGTAGGTCTCAGTTGGTCTCGCCACTGGTTCGGTCCAGATCTTGTTTAAAATAAAGAAAATGAGAATTACAACTTCGGTAGGGTAATTTTTCTGCGATTTGCGGCAGTAATATCTTCACTTTTCGCTGCGATATAGGACTAAACGCAATGAATACGCTGATGTCACCGGCATCTCTGTATGTGAGAAAACGGAGACTCCCCCCTGGACCCTCATTATTACACTATACAATCTGACACCTTCCCATGACCCACTGACAGGTTACATATAGGGCACTTATAGGCACTATATAGGCATCACTGACAACCCCCTTAACTGACAGTTTACATATATGGGCACTACTGACATCTTCTCACGATCCACTGACAGGTACATATATGGGCACTTATAGCCACTATATGGGCACTACTGACACTTCTCATGACCCACCAACAGGTTACATATATGGACATTTATGGCCACTATATGGGTACTACTGACACTTCTAATGACCCACTGACAGGTTACATTATAGGCACTTTATGGGCACTACTGACACCTTCTAATGACCCACTGACAGGTTACATATATGGACAATTATGCGTTTTCAACGCTTAGACTTGGTGTATTTAAATGGGTGAACTTAACGCAAGGAAACGCTTATCGCTGTTTTACAAATAAGATTGAGCAGTTACTATGGCAATATGCAAAGTGTCGGAGGTAATGAATTTTCACAGCACCTAAGTTTTGCCAATACTTTATTCATTGTTTGAGGGAATATAACATTAGCAGAAATAAAACATGGTACCAGGCTTTCATTCACCTACAGCTATCACTGTTCGGAAATAAACATGGTACCAGGGCATTTCACCTACGCTATCACTGTTCGGAAATAAAACATGGTACCAGGGCATTTCACCTAGAGCTATCACTGTTCGGAAATAAACATGGTACCAGGGCATTCACCTAGAGCTATCACTGTTCGGAAATAAAACATGGTACCAGGGCATTTCACCTAGAGATATCACTGTTCAGAATAAAACATGGTACCGGGCATTTCACCTAGAGCTATCACTGTTCGAAATAAAACATGGTACCAGGGCATTTCACCTAGAGCTATCACTGTTCAAAATAAAACATGGTACCAGGGCATTTCACCTAGAGCTATCACTGTTCAGAAATAAAACATGGTACCAGGGCATTTCACCTAGAGCTATCACTGTTCAGAAATAAACATGTACCAGGGCATTTCACCTAGAGCTATCACTGTTCAGAAATAAAACATGGTACCAGGGCATTCACCTAGAGCTATCACTGTTCAGAAATAAAACATGATACCAGGGCTTTTACCTAGAGCTATCACTGTTCAGAATAAAACATGGTACCAGGGCATTTCACCTAGAGCTATCACTGTTCAAAAATAAAACATGGTACCAAGGGCATTTCACCTAGAGCTATCACTGTTCAGAAATAAAACATGGTACCAAGGGCATTTCACCATAGACTATCACTGTTCAGAAATAAAACGGGTACCAGGGCATTTACCTAGAGCATCACTGTTCAGAATAAAACATGGTACCAGGGCATTTCACCTAGAGATATCACTGTTCAGAAATAAAACATGGTACCAGGGCATTTCACCTAGAGCTAATCACTGTTCAGAAAATAAAACATGGGTATCAATGTCTGTATAACAGTTACATAGTAACATAGTATTGGAGGTTGTATAAAGACATATGTCCATCTAATCCAACCTTTATACCCTACCCATAATGTCTGTATAACAGTTACATAGATCACAGACCGAGTTATCAGGGAACTCTGGGACCACTCTTTATTATCTAGGGATAATTTCCCCTCTTAAATTCATAAGGATTTTAGAAGCACTGAGGAGTTCTGTAGTCTATCTAAAAGGTACAAGACACAGCTGAGTGTCAGGAACTCTGGTACCACCCATGTATTATAAGGATCTGTAGTCCCCTACTGTGAAATTATAGGAATGGCAGTCCACTGAGAGTATGTGTCCATATAAAGGTACAAGGACACAACTGATTATATCAGGGCCTCTGGTACACTCATGGTATTATAAGGGATACTGTTATCCCTCCCCTACTGTAAAATATAAGATATTAGAAGTCCTGAGGATTTATGTGTCTATATACAGGTACAAGGACACAGACTGAGTTTACAGCGAACGCTGGGTACCACTTATTTATTATATGGATAATGTATCCCCTACTGTAAATTTAAGGATAGTTAGCTCACTCAGTAGTTCTGTGTCTATATAAGGTACAGAGACACGACTGAGTTATACCAGGAACGCTGGGTACCACTACAAATTTATATATAAGGGATATGTAGCCCCTACTGTAAATTACACGATATTAGAAGTCACTGAGGAGTTCCGTGACATATAAAGTACAAGGACACAGACTGATTATACAGGGAACTCTGGTACCACCCAGTATTATAAGATAATGTAGCCCCTACTGTAATTATAAGGATATTAACGTCACTGCGGAGTTCTGTGTTATATAAAGGTACACGGACACAGACGAGTTACAGGGAACTCTGGGTACCACTCATGTATTATAACGGGAAGAATTATCCCCTCCTGTAAATTATAGGCTATGAGAAGTCACAGATGGGTTCTATTCCATATAAAGTCCGGACCAGACTGAGTTTATCCAGGGAACTCTGGGTACCACTCATGTATTATAAGGATAAGACCCCTACTGTAATTCTCAGGATAATTGAATCACCTCTCATAGAAGGCCAGATTGATTTGGCACATCCATTACCCATAAATCCATCTGGGACCTTCATATAATTTTATAATTCTAAAATGTTTCCAAATTTCTACCCTTATATTCCTGAAATGAACAAAGCTTTCCCACCACAGATGTCAATCCGAAAGGCCCGTAATTTCCTGCTGGGAATAGACCTTTGTCCCTATCACCAACCTGCCATCATTTAGGAGCAGATCTTCTGGAATCCAAGAAGTATATGTCCAGTTATTAGGTGTACTTATTATGTCCCGTGGGTGGTGAGGTTCCTAATCTCTTCATTCACACATCTTGTTGTCAGTGGATCCATTATAAAGGCTACCGGAGTTTTACTACTCTCTTCTGTAACAGAACAAGAAGGAGTGAAGAGTTCCTGCCTCCTCTTTGTTATACTATTCACTAGAGACGGACGAAACTGACGGGTTTTTGTTCTGTTTTCGGTTTCAGATCTCGGGAAAAATCCCTAAAACTAAATTCCGAGACTTGATAGCGCGTTTTCGATTTTTATATCCAATCCGTGGCTCTTTTCGGATCCTACTATCCCCCTGCTTGCCGTCTCTGTGATGTGCTCATTATGTCTTTTTTTTTTTCACTATTTATATCCGTTTAAAATGAATTGGGATTTTAATTTCCTTTTTAACAAACACGCAATTGACTTTTCATATTGTGATTTTGGTTGATTGTTTACCACAATCTGTTTGCCTCCGTATACATACCTGATAACAGTGATGCGAACCTTTTACACTAAGACGACTAGGGGAAGATTCTAAAGGTTCTTATTGTTAAATAGGGTGCTAATTTTGCTTGCCCCAACCATCAGATGTTAATTAACAATTTGAAAGCAATTGGGGCAAAATTAGCACCCATTTTTAACATAATAACTTTTATTGAATAACCCCTTCATTTGCCCGAAATGGCAAACCCAAACCCACTTATTATTGCAAGTGCCAACCTGACCCATTTCACCTGACTACTGAATTTGATAGAAACAGCTCAGACAGATACACGCAACGGACCAGACACAAGTAAATTGGATAACTATCTAACCACATTTTAAGACATCCATACCAGTGACTGCGAGAGCTGAACTTTAAAGCACAAATATAAAATCATTTACTTATTTTTGGTTAAGAAACTCCATCTTTCCTCTCGCTTGTCAGGTCCCCCCATATGAAACTCATTGACCATTAAAATAACCCACACCCAACCCCAGAAAGGAACGGCGGGAAACAATCCCCTAAACCAAACCCTAAAAATGTTATAACAAGTCAAAGGGATAATAAATGAAGGAATGTCCACTGACGACAACATTCAAACCATCGTAATTAGATACAAATGGTCATTTCAACTGCACAGTCTGTATATGAACCACTTCAGCCTAAAAGACCAGTTATGCCAAGTCTCCACCCTGTGATAACAGAGCAGAAAGATAATGAGCCCAAAAATTTAAAATAGTCCCCATGTCTCTTCAAAAAATCAATCTACGAGAAATAACCTTATTCCTGCTCTCCGCCCCCACTAGACCGAACACAGCCAGAGCCCCCACTTTCAGAATTGGCCAAGCACCCACCGCAAATGCTGCGCGTTTCCCCTTCACACATACGGTCCAGGTCAATGTCGTTCTCCCCAAGCATGAAGTTCTCTTCCATCCTCCGCCCCACCAAACGCACAGGCAGCCATTGTATTCCCACTCACAGTGACAGTCATGAGGCAGCTCGCCAATCAAAGAGAGGGTCTGCGGTTACACCTAGGTAGTGGACTAGAAAAATCTATAAAACGGCAATAAGTAAAAAAACTAAAACGTTGAAAATGAATCCACGAGATACATGGAACGCATTTCATTATACACTTCATTCAGGCACGAGGAAAGGAATCACCGTATCCTACTCTTCATATGTATTGGGATAGCCATTAAGGTTCCTACCACCCCCTTGGGAACCCGCGATGCACCATGTGCCAAACGTTTGTTGGCGGGCATAACGGCCCGTGTAAATGGGCACTTTATAATCACCTGAAAAGATGGCCGTTTCGACCAGGTGATCTCTGAACGACCAGCCGATAAAGATAAAACCATGCTTAACGAATGACTATTTATGGTCCTATTTACATCTCTAATGTTGACTTTGTTGTTTTTTTATTTGCGTTACTGATTCTAGTGATATATATCTATATATATATATATATACACCCCCTATGCTTGCTCCTTGTTTTACATTCCGTAACAGAATAGTCTTTCCCAAATAAGGGTCACCTCTATGAACTTTAATGATGTATGTACCCTGTGGTTATTATATCACTGCTGGCCTGAGGAAGAGAGAAGTGATCTCTTCGAAAGCTTTTCCTGTAAAATGAACTTAGTCCCATTATAAAAAAGGTCCCGACCCTTAATCCTACACGTACTCCCTCTTAGTGTATTATACTGGACTAATACGGCCATTTTATCTAGTGTCTTATAAAGGAATAAATTTGGATGTATTTGCTATCAGTCTTCTTAACACACTTTCCTTCTCTGTTACACCCACAAAAAAAACTGAATACGTTTAAATAATACACTGCATAGCCCTCTTAACTTGGATAGTTATAGTAATTGGCGTTATAAAGACAACACGTCCACCTTTATACCCCTACCCATAATGTCTGTTAACAGTTTACATAGTAACATAGTATTGGAGTTGTCATTAAGACATACACGCCCTCTAGTCCAACCTTTCTATACCCTACCCATAATGGTCTGTATACAGTTACATGTACACAGTAGTCTTGGAGGGTTGTATAAGACACTACGTCCATGCTAGTCCACCTTTCATACCCACACCATAATTTCGGTAATAAGCAAGTTACATAGTAACATAGTTATTGTGAGGTTGTAATAAAGACAACTCCATCAATCCAACCTTTATATCCCTCCCCATAATGTCCTGTATAACAGTTACCATGTAACATAGTATTGGATAGTTGTATAAAGGACATCACGTCCTCTAGTCCACCTTTATACCCTACCCTAAATGTTTATAACAGTTTACTAGTCAACATAGATTGGAGGTTTTATAAAGACACATCCGGAATCTAGTCCAACCTTTATACCGCTACCCATATGTCCTGTATCATGTTACAACTAGTAACAAGTGATTGTAGGTTGTGAAAAGACACCTACGTCCATCTAGTCAACCTTTATACACCTAACCCTATATGTCTGTATAGACAGTTACTAGTAACATGTATAATTGGAGGTTTTGCTAAAAGAAGACATCCGTCCATCCTAGTCCAACCTTTATTACCGCTACCGTAATGTCTGATATAAGTTACTAGTAACATAGTATTGGAGGTTGTAAAGACCACAGTACTACATCTAGCTCCACCCTTTATATCCTCCAACTCCATAATGTCTGTATAACAGTTACATAGTTAAACGAGATATTGGAAGGTTGTCAGAGAGATGACGTCCATCTAGGTCCCAACTTTACTTCCTAGCCCTAATGTCTGTTATAACAGGTACTATACATATTATTGGCTTTGCTATAAAGACCACGTCCATCTATCCATCCTTTATACCCCTACCCATATGGCCGTCCATAAACAGTTAACATAGTAACATGATTGAGTGTTGTATAAACGACACACAGTCCATCTAGTCCAACCTTTACTACCCTACCCATAATTGATCGTATAACAGTTATAATAGTAACATAGTCTTGGGAGGTTGGTATGCAACATACGTCCCATTAGTCCAACCTTTCTAAAACCCTACCCATAATGGTCTAATAACAGTTTACATATACAAGTATTGGAGGTTGTATAAGACATATGCCGTCATCTAGTTCCCACCCTTTATACCCTACCCATATTCTTAGTATACAGTTTTACATGAGGTAAACATAGTCATTGGAGTTGTAAAAGACAATACTCTCATCTAGTCCACACTTTATAACCTACCATAATGTCTGTACAACAGTTACATAGAACTAGTATTGGAGGTTGTATAAAGACATTTCCCTCTATGCTCGCAACCTTATATCCTATACCCATTATGTCCTGTATACATTTACATAGTAACATGATATTGGAGTTGTATAAAGACATACGTCCTCCTATCCAACCTTTATACCTACCCATAATTCTGTTATAACAGTTACTATAACATAGTATTGGAGGTTAGTATAAAGCCATACCGTCTATCTGTCCAACCTTTATACCCTACCCCATAATGTCTGGGGTTTATAACAGTTCATAGTAATATTATTGGAGGTTGTATAAGACATACGTCCTCTAGTCAACACCTTTTTATACCCTATCCCATAATGTCTGGTATAACAGTTACATAGTGACATAGTATTGGACGGTTTGTATAACGAAAACATACAATCCATCTCTTCCAACCTTTATTACCCTACCCATAATGTTTCTGTTATACATTTACACTAGTAACATAAGTATTGGAGTTTTATAAAGACATACGTCCTCATCTAGTCCCAACTCTTATATCCATAACCCATATGTCCTGTATAGCAGATTTTACATATAACATAGTATTGGAGGTTGTATAAAGACATACTTCATCTAGTCCACCTTTTACCCTACCATAAGTTCATTTATAACGTTTACATAGTAACATAGTATTTGGAGGTTGATATAAAGCTACTCGCGTCTTAGTCCAACCTTATTATTAGGATCCCTACACCATAATGTCTGTATAACAGTTACATAGTGACATAGTTATTGGAGGTGTATGTACAAAGACTACGTCCGTCTATACGTCCAACCTTTAATACCCTACCCATAATGTCCTGAACTATATTCTAGTATTGGGATGGTTGTAATAAAGAACATACGTCCATCTATTCAACCGTTTATACCCTACCCGTCAATGTCTGTTAACTGTTACATGTACATAAGTATTGGGGTTGTATAAAACATATCCCATCTATTCCAACCTTTATAACCTACCCATAAACTTCTGTAATAACTAGTTCACAGTAAAGTAGATGGAGGTTTATCAAGACATACTTGTCATCTAGTCCATACCTGTTATATACCCTCCCTAATGTCTGTTATAAAACAGTTTATAGTAACATAGTTATGGAGTTGTTCAAGACATACGTCCATCTAGTCCAACCTTTATACCCTAACCCATATTCTGTACATACAGTTACATAGGTAACATATTCATGGAGGTGATAACAGACATACGTCCGATCTAGTCCAACCTTTATACCCTAGCCCATAATGTCTGTATAACAGTTCACTAGTCCATAGTATTGGAGTTTGTATCAGACATACGTCCGTCGAGTCCAACCTTTATAACCCTACCACTAATTTCCTGTATAACAGTTTCTATAGTAACATCATATTGGAGGTGTGTATAACAGACATACGTCCACTATCCAACCTTTATCTACCTACCGACATAATGTTCTGTATAACCAGTTTACAAAGTAACAAGATGTACTGGAGCTGTATAAAGACATACGTCCATCTAGTGCCAACCTTATTTATAACACTGACCCATAATGTCTGTATAACATGTTTACCATAGTAACGCATAGTATTTGGAGGTTTATCCAAAAGACTACGTCCCATCTAGTCCAACCTTTCCCTACCCTATACCGTATAAAGTTAATAGTAACATAGTATTGGGAGTTGTATAAAGAACATAGTCATCTAGTCCAACCTTATACCCTACCCATAGTCGATAACAGTTTCACTAGACCATATTATTGAGGTTGCTAGAAGCATACGTCCGTCACTATCCGAACCTTTATCCCTAACCCATATGTCTGTATAGGACAGTTACATATTAACAAAGTAATTGGAGGTCTGTATAAAGACATCACATCCATCTCAGGTCCAACCTCTTATACCGCTACCCATGAATGTCTGTATAACATGACAGTAGTCACATAGTAATCCTGAGTGTTTTGTATAAGACGCATACGTCCATCTAGTCCAACCTTTTACCCTAGCCACCTAATGTTCGGTATAACAGTTATACAGTACCATGATATTGAGGTTGTTGTCAACAACTTCCTGCCGTTCCGGTCCGGCGCGCGCACTCACTTCCGGGTGGGCGGCCGTCGACGTCATACTCCGCCGCCGCACGCCGGGCTGGCGCGAAAGTTTAAAGCCCCGGTTTCCTCCCTGGATCACCGGTTGCCCCGATTGTAAGCATTCTGCTACCCAACCTTTCACCCTGGCTCCTGTACTTACCTGCCTGTATCCTGCCTCCTTATACTCACCTTGCCTGCATCCCATTACTTACCTTGCCTTATCCAGTACCTTCTTACTTTTTTCAGTGTCTCACCTTGCCCTGCTCCATTTACTTACCTAGCCAGATCCGCCTTCAGTTCCAGCAGCACCTTTGGTCCAGCCTACAGTTCCAGCAGCACCTTTGTCCCAGCCTAGTTTCCCTCCCCAGCAGCTCCTTTGGTCCAGCATACAACCTCAGTTTCTTCTCAGCAGCAACCTTTGGTCCCCCTACAGTACCCCGCACAAAACGCAGACACCTTGTTCCAGTACAGCCTACAGTACCCCGCCGAACATTGTTTCCGTAATCCCATCCTACTTTCCCAGCCAGCCTCAGTATCCTGCACCTTTCCGCTGTCATCCCCTCCTCAAAGCGTACTGTGAGTACCCCCACCCCGGCCGTCCGCCATTTTTACAGTACAATCGGGCATGGAAACGCCTGGGGGGCTTAGGTGCGAATTGATAAAACTCTCCAGCTTTGTCCAACGCATGGACCTGTTTTGAAACTCCATCATGGCCAGTTGGGCCCAGTTTTGGATACCCTTGCTGTCCCGGCTACCCCACCCCCATCTGCTGCCTCTGCTCCGGGTTCTACGCTACCACCGGACCCCTTCAACTGTCGGATCCGGTGATCATCTCTTCGGAAAGAGCCCCCGCATACCTCTCCCCCCCCACCCTCACGGTTTTGAGGGTGATCCCATCCTGGCCGTAGTATTCATTAATCCAGTGCCGAATCCAATTCGACTTCAACCCTCGCATTTTGCAAATCGGATCGCGTAAGTTGGTCATCATTCGCCTTGTTGGAGTGCAATGCGCTGCCTGGGCTTCCTCCCCTATGGAAAAGGACGATATCCTCTAGTCTATAATGTTCTGACTTCCTTAGTAATGTTCCGCAAGGTCTTCGATCTCCATGAGAACCTCTGCTGCTCCTCCCGTTTGATGTCAGCTCCGCAAGGTTCTCGTTTCTGTGGGTCAATATGCTATTGAATGTCGTACCCTTGCTGCAGAGACTCTTGGAAAACAATAGGCACACTTACTGCCGCCTTTTGGCAGGGACGCTCTGACCGCCCAAGGACGAATTAGTATCCAGGGAATTACCTGCCCATGGGAGGACTTGGTTACTTATGCATCCAGAATCGATAACCCGCATTCCGTGAACGGCAGGCAGAAGGTTCGCAGCCCGTTCCAGCCGTTCCTAAGAACCTTTCCTAGGCCTGCTCCACCTTTTCGCACCATATCTTCAGTGAAGACCGCTGCAAAATTGGCGGCACCATCTATCCCCCGATGAAAAGGTCACGCAGACGTAAACCAATGGACCTTTGTCTCCTATTGTGCGGGGCAAGGATACTTTGTAAAAAATTGTCCCCCAGATTCGGGAAACTTCAGGACCTATGAAGTTAGGAGGAGCTTCCTTCTAGGTCACGTTAAGGCTCCCCTCCTGCCAAATTGAACCATGAAAACCTTTCTCTGGCCATCTACTATCACTTGTAATGGTAAAACTTTTTCTCCCAGGCCTTTGTCGATTCTGGTGCCGCTGGAATTTCATTGACCTCTACTATGAGCACATTGTGGCTTCCTCTCCTTCAACTTTCAGCAACTCTTCGAGATTTCTGGCTCTTGACAATAATCCTTGGCTTCAGAATTCATCTCCCCAAATCTACCTACGAAGTCCTATTCCGCCTTGGCATTTTTACCCAAGGAAAACCAAAAAACCGTTTATCTTTTTCTGTCATCCAAATCCCTTCTGCTCCCCTATTCTCGGACTCATCCTGCTCTATTACACAACCCCTGTTCTTGATGTTCTCAGACAATTAACTCAGTTTGGGCATCCCCTTCTGTATTCAAAATTGGTCCTTTCTACTCATTGCACTACCATTACCTGTGAAAATAATCTGAGAAAACCTCCTGAGTGTTTATCATGATATTTTTCTGATGTGTTTTGTAAAGCGAGCTGAGAACTACCACCGCAAAAACGTCCCCTACGATGCCCCATGATCTTCTTTCTGTTAACTATGCCCTCCCTCTGGTAGCACCTACCACTGTCTCCCTCAGAAACTCAGCCATGAAGAGTACTACTGAACATTTGTCGAGGGGTTCATAACGACCTTCCACTCCCCTGCTGGAGCTTGGTTCTTTTTGTTGAAAAAGGCGGCGGGTTACGACTCCTGCATCGACTACCGTGGATTAAATCAATCTACATAAAGACTCGGTACCCGCTCCCTTCTCATCTCGAACTGTTTGACCAATAAAAGGGAGCATAAAATATTTTACCAAACTGAGATTTTTTTACGGGGGGCATACATCTGATCCGTATCGCAAGTGACGATTTGAAGACCGCCTTTAACACCAGGGACGGTCACTACGAGTATCTCGAAATGCCTTTGGCCTTTGTAATGCTCCAGCGGTGTTCAAGAATTTGTAAATGACACTCTCCGGGATATGTTTGGGATCTCTGTAGTATTATATCTAGAGGAACATTTTAAAATCTTTTTCTCATGATTTGCCCTCACACGACCTCCATGTAACATGTGTTACTCGTCTGAGGAGAATAGCCTATAGATGCCAAATTGGAAAAATGTCTGTTTTGAGTGTTTCCCAAGTACCCTTCCTAGCTACATCTTATCTGCGCCGGGGTTCCAGATGGATCCTGTTTAAGTTCAGCCGTCCAAGATTGGTCCTCTCCCTATGGGAACCAAAGTCTATTCAAAAGGTCATTGGGGTTGCCATTACTACACAATTCCTTCAAGGTTCTCGTCAATAATTTCTCCAATATTAGCCCCTCATCAGTAAGGTGGTAAGCGCATTCATGGACCCTGCAGCCCTCGATGCCTTCAAACGACTCAAGGAAGCCTTTGTGCTGTTGCAAACCAGTTTCTAGTACAATCCAGAGCCTAGTCTTCCCTTCTACATCGAAGTTGATGCATCAGCTTGGGCGCTGGGCCGTCCCTTTCCCAGAGGCATGGCCTAAAAGGTAACTCCATCCGTTGTCAATATTTTCCAAGAAGGTTTCTAACCCAACGAACGAATTTGGACGTTGGATAGGGAACTTCTCGCTATCAAACTGGCCCTCGAGGAGTGCGTCATCTATTAGAAGGCACCTCTGTACCTATCACCATCCTTACCCGCCATAAGAACCTTGAATACATCTCATCTCAAAAGGTTAATCCCCTGTCAAGCACGGTGGTCTTTATTCTTTCCCGATTCAACTTTGTTATCACTTACGCACCTTTGTTCCAAACAAAAAAGCTTGATGCCCTTTCCCCAGATATTTTTTTTGCTTCCGACTGTACTAATCAAGATAGGGCTCTGTTCCCAACCCTAAACTCTGGGCCTCTTATCCCCTCACTTTGTTCCAAGATTCAAGCCGCACAACTCTGCTCCGTCCGCCACACCTTCTGGCAAAAGCTTTGTTCCTGTGTCTCTTTCGGAAACTTCCCTTTCTGCATACTCACTGTTTCATTCCAGCAAGCTGGGCATCCCGTGTTACAAAACGTTTAATATATTGCCCGTTCCTTTGGTGGCCCCAAAATAGAAAAGATATTAAAGACTTTATTCAAGTGTTTACCTAGCTGTGCTCAATCCAATTTCTAGAACCCTCCCCTGGGTCTTCTTCAACCCCTCCCATTCCGTCCGCGCCTTGGACCCATCTATCCAGGGACTTTATTGTGTAACTCCGCCTTCCAAGAGCAAACAACGGTTATATTGTGATCTGTACCGCTTCAGCAAAAGGCCATGTGTACCCCCTCCCTAAGCTACATCGTCAACGGAGTTAGCTCAACTATTTATTTGACCTATCTTTATCTTCCGCTTTCATCAATGGACTCCCTTCTGAAATAGTATCTTACCGAGGTACTCCAATTTGTTTCCAAATTCTGGAGAGCAACTTTGTAAGTCCATGAACATCAAGTACAAATTTTTCTTCGGCTGAACCCCCCACGTCCAACGGGCTACTGAACGCACATAACCGTCTTTGGAACCATATCTTCGTTTGTTACTTTCCCTATACCCAGGATGATTGTGCTGACCTCTGCCTTGGGCTGATTTGCCCATAACAATTCAACCTCATGCTTCTACTGGGAATCTCCTTTTTTGTGTGTCTTTGTGTACAAATCCTAGATGTTTTTTCCGCAAGATTTTCTTTCACACAATACCTGCTGCCAATGACTCTGCAGCCCAGATGACCGCTATCTGGCATGCAACGGAAATTCAGCAGCCCTTCAGAAATCTACTGCTTTGGTGCAAAAACTGCACAGATATGAGACGTAGAGAACCCCACGTATTCTGTCGAGATAAAGTAACTGGTGTCTCTCTTCGCTCATCATTAACCTACTACGGGTTCCTTCTCCAAACTGGGACCAAATTTCATTGGTCCTTTTCTATCCTGGAATTAAAAGCCGGCCCAGTGGCCTGTTTCGCCTTCACTTCCTTCAGCCATGCGGATTCCTAACGTGTTTCATATTTCTCTCTCAACCAGTATGTTTCTAATCAGTATTCCACATCCTTACTACTGTCCCGTTCCGAGTTCCGTTGGTGGTCGTCAGGAGTTTTGAGGTCGAGAAATCTGGACTCTGATTCTGGAAAGGAGGTCCTCTGCAGTATTGGGTTCCACTGGAAAGGTTGGTTCGGAAGAAGAGCTATGGATTAACCTCTATTGCAAACGCTCCTCGTCGAGTTAAAGCTTTCCACAGGAGTTTTCCGGGAAACCTGGCCCGTTGGGTCCTGTGGCCCCCCGTAAAGGGGGGGGACTGTCCCCGAACTCACGAACTTACCTGCCGCCCGTCCCGCGCCGCACTTCACTTCCGGGTGGCGGCGTCGACGCATGACGTCACGCCGCCGACACGCGTTGCGGCGCGAAAGTTTTAAAGCCGGTGTCTCTCCCTCCTGGACCGGTGCCCGATTGTAGCATTCTGCTACCAGGGACCCTGGCTCCTGTACTACCTGCCTTGATCGCTCCTTATACTCACCTTGCCCTGCATCCACTACTTACCTTGCCTGTATCCAGTACCTATTCTTACCTGTTTCAGTGGTCTCACCTTGCCTGCACCAGTTACTTACCTAGCCAGCATTCAGACCTCAGTTCCCCGCAGCACACCTTTGGTCCAGCCTACAGTTCCCGAGCAGCACCCTTTGGTCCAGCCGACAGTGGGTCCCGGTGCCACCCTTTGGTCCAGCATACACCTTCAGTTCTCAGCAGTGCACCTTTGGTCCAGCCTACAGTACCCACGCACCTTGTTCCAGTAAACGCCTAACAGTACCCAGCCGAACCTTGTTTCTCAGTTATCCAGCTACAATTTCCCAGCAGCCTCCGTAGCCTGCACCTTCCGACTGTCAGCGCCTCCTCCTAAAAGCGTACGTGAGTCCCGGCCCGTCCGCCATTTATATCAGTTTGTAATAAACATACGTCCATCTAGTTCCAACCTTTATACCCTACCCATAATGTCGGTCATAACATTTACATAGTACCATAGTATGAGGTTGTATAATACAGACTCCATCTAGGTCAACCTTTATACCCTACCCCTAATGCTGTATCCAGTTACATAGTAACATAGTATTGTAAGGTTTTATAAAACATACGTCCACTCTAGTCAACCTTATGCCCTACCCATAATGCTGTATAACATTTTACATTTAACATAGTATGGAGGTTGGTATAAAGACATACGTCACAACGACTATCCAACCTTTATACCCTACCATAATGTCTGTATAACAGTTACATAGTAACATGTATTGGAGTTGTAGAAAGACAATACGTCCATCTAGTCCAACCTTTATACCTATACCCTACCCATTATGTCTGTAATACGTTACCACATAGTAACATAGTATTGTAGGTTGTATAAAGACATACTCCATTAGTTTTCAACCTTTAGACCTACCCATAAATGTCTGTATAACATTTACATAGAACTGTATTGGAGGTTGTATAAGACATACCCCTCTAGAACAACCTTTTATACCCTACCCATAATGTCTGTATACAGTTACATAGTAACATAGTAATTGGAGGTTGTATAAAGACCTACGTCCATCTAGTCCAACCGTTATACCCTACCCCATAAGGTCTGTATAACTGTTAACAGTAACATAGTCTCGGAGTTGTAAAAAACATACATCCATAAAAACATCTCCAGTCCACCTTTTATACCCTACCCATACGGTCTGTATAACATTTTTATGTAAACACAGAAGTATCGAGTGTCTAAAGACCTACGTCCATCTATGCCACCTTTAAATACCCTACCCATAATATCTTATACCTTTATATAATAACATAGTATTGGAGGTTTATAAAGCATAACGTCCATCTAGTCCCAACCTTTATCCCTACCCTAATGTCTTGTAGAACAGTTACATAGTAAAACATAGTATTGTAAGGTTTGTATAAAGACAACTCCATCTAGTCCCAACTTTTAATACCCTACCCATAATGTCTGTATACAGTTACATAGTACATGTATTGGAGTTGTATAAAGCCAACTCATCGAGTCCCAACCTTTATACCTACCCATAATTCTGTAACCAGTTCAGTAGTAAACATGTATTGGGAGGTTGTTCTAAAGACATACGTCATCTAATCCAACTTTTATACCCTACCCCTAATTCTGTAATAACTTACATAGTAACTAGTATTGGAGGTTGTATAAAGCAACGTCCATCTAGTCCAACCTTATAACCCTACCCATTAGTCCTGTATAACAGTTACATAGTAACATAGTATTGGAGGTTGGATAAGAACATACTCCAATTAGTCCAACTTTATAACCCTAACCCATAATTTCTGTAATAACAGTTAATAGTAACATAGTATTTGGAGGTTTGTATAAAGACAAATACGTCCATCTAAACAACCTTAGACCCTAACCCGTAATGTCGGTATACCAGTTCCCTAGTAAACAAGTCTTGGAGGTTTGTACTAAGACATAACGTCCATCTAGGCCAAACCTTATACCCTACCCTAATGTCTGTAATAACTGTTACCAGTAACATAGTATCGGAGGTTGTAAAAGACTATATCCA
Organism: Hymenochirus boettgeri; assembly: GCA_019447015.1. Lineage (NCBI taxonomy): Eukaryota > Metazoa > Chordata > Amphibia > Anura > Pipidae > Hymenochirus > Hymenochirus boettgeri. The sequence continues at coordinate 83,558 of JAACNH010000745.1, forward strand.
GTCTCAGTCCAACCTTTATACCTAACCCATAATGTCTGGATAACAGTTACATAGTAAATAGTATCGAGGTTGTATAAAGACATACGTCATTATCCAACCTTTATACCCTACCCATAATGTCTGTCTAACTTACATAGTTAATATAGTATTCGAATGTTTGTATATAGACCTACTCCATCTAGCCAACCTTTATACCCTACCCATAATTCTGTATAACAGTTACATAGTAACATAGTATGGAGGTTGTATAAAGACATAACGTCCATCTCGTCCAACGCTTTATACCCTACCCATAATGTCCCTGTATAACTGTTACATAGTAACCTAGTATTGGAGTGTTTAAAGATCATACATCCATCTCTAGCCAACCTTTATACCCGACCCTAATGTCCCTGTCCTCACCGTTACATAGTAACATAGTAATTGGAGGTTTGTATAAGACATACGTCCCATCTTGTCCACCTTTATACCCTAAAAACCTAACCCATAATGTCTGTATAACAGTTACATAGTAAACATAGTATTGGAGTTTATATAAGACTCGTCCTCTAGTACCACCACTTTTATACGCTACCATAATGTCTGTTTAACATTTACCTAGTAGACATAGTATTGGGAGTTATATAAGACATACGGCCTCTAGTCCCAACCTTTATACCCTAGCCCATTAATTGTCTGTATACTTTTCATATTAACATATATTGGAGTTGTATAAAGAAACCGTCCATCTAGTCCAACTTTATACCTCCCCATAATGAACTGATACATTCAAGTAACATAGTATTGGGAGGTTATATCAAGCATACGTCCATCTTGTCCACCTTTATAACCTCCCATAATGTCTGTAATAAACAGTTACATAGTCAACATAGTATGTAGGTTGTGTAAAGACATACGTCCGTCTAGTCCAACCTTTAAACCCTACCCAGCATGGTCGTATAAACAGTTACATAGTAACATAGATTGGGAGTTGTATAAAGACATACGTCCATCTAGTCCAACCTTATACCCTACCCATAATGTCTGTAAACAGTACATATAATACATAGTATTGGAGTTGTATAAAGACCTACGTCCATCTAGTCCAACCTTTAACCCTACCCATAATCTCGTAAACATTACATAGTAACACAGGTAATTGGACGGTTGTATAAAGACTACTCCATCTAGTCCCCAACCTTATACCCTACCCATAATGTCTGTATAACAGTTAAAGATACATAGTATTGGAGGTTGTATAAAGACATATGTCCATCTAATCCACCTTATTATATACCCTACCCTAATGTCTGTATAACAGTTACCTAGTAACATATTCTTGAGTTGTATAAAGACATACGTCCATCGAGTCCAACCTTTATACATATACCTACCCACATGGCGCTGCCAGCTCCAAATTTCAGGGCACCACAGGGCCAAAGGCTAACAAATGGGGCCCATTAAATCACACAATAATCTATTGTCAGTATAATGTACGGTGTACAAACAGCTTTACAATACCTTAACAGTGTGTGAGAGAGCGATTACCTGATGGATAGCACGTGATAGCTAGATAATAGATAGGCAGTGGATTATACGCATTGATAGATTGATCGATAGATATAGATCGATAGCAGTGAATATAGCAGTGATAGAATATCAGGGAATATGGATATATAGATAGCAGTGAAGATAGGATGGATTGCTAGATAGCGTGATATAGAGGATAGCATTGATAGATAGATAGCATTGATAATGATCGTCGCAGTGATAGATAGATAGCAGTGAATAATAGTAGATAGATAGATAGCAGTGATAGATAGAATAGATAGCAGTGATCTATATATAGATGCAGTGCTAGATAGATATATAGCATGATAGAATTAGATATGATGCAGTGATAGATCGATGATAGCAGTGATAGACAATAGCAGTGATCAGATAGATAAGCAGTGATAGATAGATATCAGTGATTAGAATATATAGCAGTGATAGATAGATAGACATTGATAGATAGAATAGCCTAGATAGCCAGTTGATAGATAGATAGATAGATAGATAGGCAGTGATAGATAGATTACAGTGATAGATAGATAGCAGTGATTAGATAGATGATCTATTAAAGAGAGTATATAGATTAGATATCGTGATAGATAGATGCCGATGATAGATAGATGCAAGTGATAGATAGATCAGCAGTGATGATAGAAAGTAGATGTAGATAGATAGAGAGAGTCGCTGATAGATAGATAGCATAGATAATAGATAGATAGATAGATAGCAGTGATTAGATAGATGGCAGTGGATCTATATATAGCAGTGATAGATAGAATAGCAGTGATAGATAGAAAGATAGATAGATAGATAGATAATAGCCCTTGATAGTAGATAGATAGAATAGATAGATAGATAGATGCTATATAGATAGCAGTGATAGATAGATACGTGATAGATATATAGCAGTTATAGATAGATTAGCATTTATAATAGATAGCAGTGATAGATAGATCCAGTGATAATAGATAGTAGCTGATAGATATATAGCAGTGATTAGAAATAAAAGATAGATCGAGACTAGATAGTAGATAGATAGATAATAGATAGCATAGATGTGATAGATGATAGAAAGCAGTGATAATCGATAGAAAGCATGATAGATAGAATAGGCAGTGATAGATATAGGGTTCGGCAGTGATCGATGTTCTAGCATGATAAATAGATTAGCAGTGATAGATAGCAGTGAAGATAGATAGATCGGCGGAGAGATAGTCGTAGATGATAGATTGCAGGGATAGGGGAGGGATAGATACCTATAGTGAGCGTAGATAGCTAATATGGTATATAGATAGATATGTTGTAAATACCGAATAATATGGAGGATAGATAGGTAGATAGGGAGGGAGATGATAGATAGATAGATAGATAGATAGATAGCAGTGATAGATAGCAGTGATAGATAGATAGATAGATAGATAGCACCTGCATCTATCTTATCTATCTAGCTATCTATCTATCTATCTCTGCTATCTATCACTGCTATCATATCTATCACTGCTATCTATCACTGCTATCTATCACTGCTATGTATCTACTATCTATCTATCTATCTATCTTCTCCCTCCCTATCTACCTATCTATCTCCATATATCTGTTTATTTACATACCATATCTATCATATAACATATCTATCTATCTGTTTGTCTGTCTGTGTCTATCTGTCTAGTTCTATCACTGCTATCTATCTATCACTGCTATCTATCTTCTTCTATCACTGTCTATCTATCACTGCTATCTATCACTGCTATCTATCACTGCTATCTATCACTGCTATCTATCACTGCTATCTATCACTGCTATCTATCACTATCTATCCTGCTATCTATCACTGCATCTTCATCAATCTATCACTGCTATCTATCTATCTATCTATCTATCTATCTATCACTGCTTCTTCACTGCTATCTATCACTGCTATCTATCACTGCTATCTATCACTGCTATCTATCTATCTATCTATATATCACTGCTATCTATCTATCGATCACGTTCTATCTATCTATCATCTATGTATCTATCTATCTATCTCTGCTACTATCACTACTATCTATGTATCTATCTGTTTATAACACTGCTATCATCTATTCTATCTATCTACTATCTATCATCTCCCTCCCTATCTACCTATCTATCTCCATATATATCTGTTTATTTACATACCATATCTATCTATATACCATATCTCATCTTTGTCTCTGTGTCTATCTATCTATCTACTCTGCTATCTTCACTGCTATCTATCTATCTATCTATCTATCTGTCTATCACTGCTATCTATCACTGCTACTATCTATCACTATCACTGCTATCTATCACTGCTATCTATCACTGCTATCTATCACTGCTATCTATCTATCTATCTATCTATCTATCTATCTATCTATCTATCTACTCTATCTATCTATCTATCTATCTATCTAGCCTATCTATCTAGCTACTAGCTATCTAGCTACTCTTCTATCTAGCTATCAGCTATCTAGCTATCTAGCTATCACTGCATCTATCATCTATCTATCTCTGCTATCTATCTATCTATCACTGCTATCATCCTGCTATCTATTTATCACTGCTATCCATCTATCACTGCTATCTATCTATCACTGCTATCTACTATCACTGCTTCTATCTATCTATCTATCACATCTATCTATCTATCTATCTATCTATCACTGCTATCTATCTATCACGGCTATCTATCTATCACTGCTATCTATCTACCACTGCTATCTATCTATCACTGCTATCTATCTATCACTGCTATCTATCTATCTATCTATCTATCTATCTATCTATCTATCTATCGATCACTGCTATCTATCTATCACTGCTGTCTATCTATCACTGCTTCTATCTATCTATCACTGCTATCTATCTATCTATCACTGCTATCTATCTATCTATCACTGCTATCTATCTATCACTACTGCTATCTATCTATCTATCACTGCTATCTATCTATCTATCACTGCTATCTATCTATCTCTCACTGCTATCTATCTATCTATCTATCAACTGCTTCTATCTATCCATCCATCTATCACTGCATCTATCCATCTATCCCTGCTATCTATCACTGCTATCTATCATCTACCCTGCTATCTATCACTGCTATCTATCACTGCTATCGATCTATCTATCGATCTATCTATCACTGCTATCTATCACTGCTATCATCTATCTATCGACATCTATCACTGCTATTTACACTGCATCTATCTATCTAGCTATCACTGCTATCTATCACTGCTATCTCTCTCTCACACACTGTAAGGTGTGTAATAGCTGTTTTGTACACCTTACATTATACTGACATAGATTATTGGTGTATTTTTAATGTGCCCCATTTGTTAGCCTTGTGCCCATGTTGTGCCCCTGGAAAATTCTGGAGCTGGAGCCGCCACTGTGGGTAGGGTATAAAGGTTGGACTAGATGGACGTATGTCTTTATACAACCTCCAATACTATGTTACTATGTAACTGTTATACAGACATTATGGGTAGGGTAAAAAGGTTGGACTAGATGGACATATGTCTTTATACAACCTCCAATACTATGTTACTATGTGACTGTTATACAGACATTATGGGTAGGGTATAAAGGTTGGACAAGATGGACGTATGACTTTATATAACCTCCAATACTATGTTACTTTGTAACTGTTATACCAGTCATTATGGGTAGGGTATAAAGGTTGGACTAGATGGACGTTTGTCTTTATACAACCTTCAATACTATGTTACTATGTAACTGTTATACAGACATATAGGTAGGAATAAAGGTTGGACTAGATGGATGTATGTCTTTATACAACCTCCAATACTATGTTACTATGTAACTTTTATACACATTATGGGTAGGGTATAAAGGTTGGACTAGATGGACGTATGTCTTTATAAACCCCCAATACTATGTTACTATTTAACTGTTAAACAACATTATGGGTAGTTATAAAGGTTGTACTAGATGGACGTATGTCTTTATATAACCTCCAATACTATGTTACTATGTAACTTTATACAGACATTAGGTAGG